>RPFO01000880.1:0-64749 GCA_009746045.1 Mesostigma viride | reverse complement strand
TAAAAAATTTCAAAACGTTTTTTGAATTTTATTTTCCGGGGCCGGTATGTTATCGTAACTTGTCGCAGATGTCCGGTTCGACGGAAGATTCGTCCGATTCGTCTAGTCACCTCCTGATGGAGGATTGGCAACGACTTCAACAACACCAAGCGGTTGCCACTGTCATTCAGAGTGTTGCTCGCTCAATAGGGGCGCCGCGCAAGTGTGATGTGTCCACTTGCAAGAAAACCGCTCTCGGATTTGACTTGTATTGCCGAAAGCACGAAGAACATTCTCGTCACATCGAAAATGCCCTCAGTCGCGGACTTGGAATGGCGGGCGCCCTCGGACCTGGATTGGCGGGGGGGCCCTGCGACTTCGCCTGGACATGACTGTCGGAGAGGTCGTGGGTGTAAATTTTGATTTCACCAGGGGAGACGAGTACTTCCTTGAAGATTGGATAGTCAAAGACTCCGCGACAGGTGCGGACTTGGCAAAGGGAGGCTACGTTGCCGGCGCCCAAGAAAATGGTTGGAGTAGCTTGAGATGCTTTTTGATGACGACACCTTTTGCCGACTCGCGTGACACGGATGTAAGCGAACTTTATCGGCGTATGTGTTTTGCACTCGCCGACATTCCGCTGATAACTCAACGAGAGTTCGATTTTCGCGTGGAAACAAAAGCCAAAGCGATTGTATCCGGCGTGAAGGCGATTGTGGAGGAGGAGCAGGATTCTCTGTGTGCAGAGTATTTGGAGAGAGTGGCCCCGATGAAGACGAGGAGGTCCGAAATCTATCCTGACACCGGCAACAAGGAGGCAAAGTTGGTGGCCGCCAAAGAAGAGATGTTCGCTCGTGTCGATGAAATGGCGGCGAAAGAGGTTCCGAGAGTTCGCTCGATCGGTTGTTGCAAAACCTGCAGAGAGTGGAACGAGTCGCGGGACAGTCTATATTGATATGAGTTGCGCCCGCCGGCGTTTCTCTGGTCTTGAATGCCCCCCCTCTACATACACATTATATTGTCTGGACATTCGTATGTAGTGACAATCGTAGTCGATGTGATTGCCATTCGTTTGTACGTAGAAAGTGGTTGTTGAGGAAGTTGCGCCCCAGGGCGTTTCTTTGTTGCATTTTCTTCAAATTTTAGCTCGCATAAATAGATGAAGATGACTTAATAAATGCCAGTTTTTTTTAATAATATAAACTACTCGCGGCCGGTATGTTCTGGTTTCGCAGATGTCCAGTCTGACGGTCGACATAAGGGGACGTCCATATCAGGACGCTGTTTTCCGGATTTTTGAGAAGGATCCCGAAAAGAAGTGCCGGGATAGGAAATGTAAAAAGCTGTCAATTACCGACATGGGTCTGTGTGGGGAACACATCGTAGCTTTTGGAAAGGACATGATTTCCCGTCATTTGCAACAATACGTTGACAACAATTGTGTGGGAGGGGCGCAGATGGACGTCCTTCTTGAGGATGGAGTGGACGGAGCCAAAAGGGCTGTAATTCGGCTGTCGGAAATGGATGATGACAAAGAGGACGTGAACATTCGCCTTAAGAGGCACGACGATAACACGGCCGATTGTGTGTTTGGGTCTCGAGGAGTGGCGGATGAGAGGCAGGTCTTCCATGATGCCGCGGAGAAGGTGGTGGAATGGATGATGGGTTGGTCAAATCTTGACGTTCGCATATTCAACCGTCTGACGTCTGATTTCCTTCTCCGGGGAAGTTTCAAGATGGTTGACCGTGCAAGGCAGTCCAGGAACCAGGTATCCGTTTCCATGGCCAGTCCGATCGCACGCATGATTGAGGGGGGCCCTCTTCCGCGCAACCTTGCCTCGAGATTTCGAAAATACCGTGAAGGGCTCGACCGAAAATCAGCAGCGATTTCCCATTCGCGAACCACTTATGGGTCGACGGAGGTGGTAACGGAATTTTTTTGCATTTCCTTGCCAATTGATTCTTTATGAGGGACATAGAGTTGTTTGTATAGAGAGTGAATTGACGAAAGTTGCGACGGCGGTCGCATCTTTTAGTGCGTCGTTCTCTTGTTATGAATCTCTGTTCATTCTGAATTATAACGTTGTTTGTACCTTGACATAATGATGCATTTTTTGTATTGAGTTGCGACGTGGGGCGCATCTTCCTGCTGACTCGTATGTTTTTTCCAATTTTTTTGTTTTGTGTTGCAGATGGAAAAGGGCGGCCCTACATCGCAGGTGGTCGGCGACTCTCCCCCTAGGGGGGAAGGGTCAGAAGGGCAACCAGTTCAGGCCCAAGGCGCCTCCCCACAACAGCCTCCTCACAAGCGTGCAAGGGAGGGCACGCCGCCCCCAATGGTGGAATCTGGTGTCAGCTTTGCCGCGGTCACTGGGAAGGATGAGTACCACGGTGGTCTTGAGATGGTGGACGATCCGGTTAAGCGGATTCAGATTGAGCGGTTTGAGCGACTCGCGAATGGCACTCGTGAACAGCAATTCGCGCTGTACCAAGACATCCTTAATGACAAACCTGAAGTCGCCAAGGTGCCTTATACCTCCAAGCGCACATTCATGCCTCGTTTCGAAACCCTGCTCCAGCAGGAGCTAAGGTTGCGTCGGTTGGCTCAGAATGCGCCAGAGACAGTAGCCGCCGCGCCCTCCCATGCCGCGCCTGCCGCAGTAGCCCAAAAGAGGGGGGAGAGTGTGCACGAGTCGGCCGCAGTGCCCTCAACCGCAAGGGATCCCCCCGCGACTTCCAAGCCGGTCGCGACGGGCGATATGCCCCCGCCGCGGCAGAGGGGAAGGGGGAAGGGGGTCGATGGAGGGGAAGTCCTCGATGTTTTCGATATGACGCTGGGCAATTTGGAAGGTGGCGGGCCGATCTTCGTAAGTCTCCGCCCATTAAATTGATGTCGTGAAATACAATACGCATTTTTTTGCAATATTCGCCAGACATGTCATTTCCGACAACTAAGCGGATTTTTACTTTCCGTTGAAATGTTCGCAGGGCCGGCAAGAGGATGTTGGTGCAAGAGAAGCCCGCTCAATGGCGGGAAGCACCCAGGTACATGAGTGCGTCAGATTCCTCTCCGGTTTACTTGTATTGAAAAGGTTTGCGTGCGTATATCCTTGTTTATTTTTGTAGTAATTTTTTTCTTGTGAATGGACAATCGCGTTTGCTATTTTTACAGGGAAGTCCGTTCGAGCAGCAAGAGGGCGGTGACAGGAGGGGAAGTGGATCTTACGGTGGTTCCACTGCAGAGGGGGGAAGGGTAAGTTACCGTTGACTTACAAATTGAAAGTTTAGGTTCGTCCTCAATTGACAGAGTTACGACGGCCGGCGTTTCTCTACACTTTTCTTACATTAAAAATCTTCCGTTGATAATGTTCTTGCAGGAAGCCGGTCGTCAGGGTGGGGCAAATCTCCAGGGAGAGGGGGCTATCGCTGTCGGTGAGCCTGTGTCAGAGGGCGCGGGTGGAAGCGACGGCGATACTGCGAAAATGACACGCTTTAAGGAGCAAGCGGATGCTTATCAACTGAAGAAGTTGGCAAAGTGGGTTGTGGCCGAGGTGAGAACGGAAACAGCCCCACCTGAGGTACGGAACCAGATGATGACTCTCCATCAAGTCGCTGAGTTGATCGTGAAGAATGCGTGCGCGCCCGATGGCGCCACACAGCCTGAGGAGATCCCGAGCGCCAAGGCCTTGATAAAGTGGATGGAGGAGAACCTGTTCGAGGGCAAAGGGAAGGAGAGGAAGTGTAAACTGAAGACGGTGACGATGGCGGACGCCAAGACTCTGATCAAGATGTTGAAGGAACACGATGCCCGCCGGGACAAGTCTCCGAAGATCGCGAAGGGGTCGAAGAAAGCGGCTGAAGCAGCAGCGGTTGAGGGGAATGAGGTAAGTCTACCTCTGTTGTGAGGGGGGCTTTGTTCTTGAGGTCCAGGTTTCATGTAGGTTGCGACGGCCGGCGTTTCTCAAGTGTGACACTTACTTCCTTTTGACTAACACTTACTTCCTTTCCTGATTTCGCATCGTTGAGGGAAATGAGCCAAGTGTACCTCTGTTGTGAGGGGGGCTCTGATCTTGAGGTTTAGGTTTCATCTAGGTTGCGACGGCCGGCGTTTCTCAAGTGTGACATTTACTTTATTCCTTTCGGTTATGCTTTCCTGATTTTTTCATATCATTGTTAAGGGGAACGAGGTAAGTATACCTCTGTCGTGAGGGGGGCTTTGATGTTGAGGTTCAGGTTTCATGTAGGTTGCGACGGCCGGCGTTTCTCAATCGGCATTTACTTTATTCCTTTTGGTTATGCTTTCCTGATTTTTTCGCATCAACGCAGTACGTGCAGGCCGAGAGGGCGACCCACGCGGCCATCCTGTACTCAATCAGCCTCGACCAGCACGCGCGCCGCGAGAACATGAAAATAGATAGTACGTGGACTGCTGCCGTCGACGAACACCAGAAGGGACTCTCCGAAGCACTTGCGACCTACAAGGGGAAGGCGCTGAAGGGAAAGGGGAAAGGAAAGGAGGTGGAGGTTGCGGATGCTCCCGTGTCTCTGCTTGAGAAATGGGAGAAGTCCCCGGTGTCGCAGGATGATGATGACATCCTGGATGTGAACGATGAGATCGCGAAGGGCAAACGGTTGCGGAAGCAGCTTGCCGTTCAGCCTCGGGACCTCGATGAGATGTCCAAAGCCTTGGTGCATCGAAATCGGGTGTGGACAAGGAACCTGTTCGTGGGGCCTCAGAAGCTCCTCGCACGAGACTTGCATCTGTCTAGAGCCGAGCAGAACGCCACCATTTTTGCAAACTCGGAGTCCGACTACGGCCACGACAAGCTGGTGATTCCTGTGTGGCGGTACTCGTTCCAGTTTTTGGCTGACCGGTGCCCCAACAGTTTTCATGACTGGATGAAAAAGGAAGGCACCCAGCGTCAGCTCGCGCAACTCTTCGGGGAGATGGGGGGGCACGGACAATGAAGGCTGGCTACGCTCGCGCAATGACTGACAAAGAGATTGATATCTACCTGCGAACGAGCTCGGCCAAGGGAATGGCCGAAGCTGCTTCCACCGCGGTTCTGACAGGACCGGCCGATATTCTGGACTCACTTAAGCCCGTGGACGTGAGAAAGGCCGCGCTTTTGGACAGTTTGTGCAAGTCCGCCTGGGAGATGGCTCCACTCGAGAAGAAGACACCGTTGCCGCCAGCCATTTGCGGCTTTCTCGTGCTGGACGGGAACCACTTTACCACACTCATCAAATCGGTGAAATTCGAACTGGTCACCGACAATATGACGGTGGACCAAAGATCTGTGTGGTACCAGGCAATGCTGAATGGTTTCATGAAGGCGGAAAAGCTCAGGGTCGTTGCGCGGGGAGGGAAGGAGCAGGAGGTCACGAAGACCGTGGCCGCGGCGAAGCTGGAGGAGTGGGCAACTGATTGGACGAATTTCGGGGGGGTGGACGTGCAGATGCTCAAGGGTGAGACCATCCTGCCGACCTGGTGGCAGATCCGTGAACAGAAGGTAAGCCAGGTTGCGACCGCCGGCGTTTCTATAAGTGGTTTTCTTGTGTTAATTTCAGTATGCCATTAGTTCGGTCAAGATGCGACCGCCGGCGTTTCTATAAGGGGTTTTCATGTTCCACCTTAGCATGCCATATTTTGGTCAAGATGCGACCGCCGGCGTTTCTGTCAGTCGTATTCTTGTTCTCAGTTGAGTTGTGCTTATTTGGGAGGACTGTCGATGTGTCTCTGCGCGTTGTTGCCCTACGGGGATGCAGGTTACCGAACAAGTCGGCAAGATGATCGAAGTTGTCAGGCAGCTCGGGAACGCCATGAACGCCGAGGACACAGCCCAAGCCAAGGCAACGTGGGGCTCAGCGCTGGGGGATGTGCACCGGGCCTACCAGGCATATGGACCCGTCAAGAGAGGGAAGGGCGTGTCTCTCCCAACTCCTCTGTACGGCAAGATCTGGGCGATTGTGAAGCCCTTTTGGCAGAAAGGAGAGCAAGCCAAGGCCGAAGGGGACGGCGCAGGCGACAAGGCAGGAGGGGCTGAAGAGACGGACAAGTGGGGGCCGGACCAGAAGAACTTCATGCAGCGCTGGCTGTTCTGGTGTGAGGACCCTTTGAAGCCCGCTGTCGACGGCAAGCCGGCGATCGCACAGGATATCGCGGCTCGGCAAGACTTCCTTGACACGCGCCCTAAAGACAAGGCGCACGAACTGTCCATTTTCACCGCGCATCGGGAACTTGCGAGTTTCCAGTACTTCGACAGCCTGATCCAAGCGCCGATCATGTCCTGTGAGGCCCCTCCCAGCAACCTGATAAAAATAATGGAAGTCGCCAAGAATTTGATAGAGGCGGCAAAGCAATTCGCCCACATCAAGTTCCTGGAGAACCCCGAGCTGATGGCCGCTTGCAAACAACTAAACGGGACTTTCGACCCCGTATTGGTGAGGGAGCACGTGTTTGGCGTGAAGCTGAAGGGCACCGTCGCCACGGACCTCGACAAGTTCATCGCCGACTGCCGCCTGACCAGAGACTTTTGGCGGGTGATCGTCACGGCCACGAGGGCGATCATTCTCACGCTGAGGGACCTTCCGCCGGCTAAAAGGAAAGTGGTCGACCAGAAGGACTGGAAGTTCCCGAGAGGGCTGCTCGCTTCCCACCCCCGTCATTTGTATGACGATTTGGGGGTGAAGACCAAACATCTGCTGGGTGTGCCACAGCAGGAGGCGGCGGCGGAGGAGGAGGTGCAGGCGGCGGCTAAGGAGGAGGGGACTGCCAAGGCCAAGAGGGGGTGGTGGGACAGGCTGGAAGCCTTCACCTATTGGGACGGGGTGAAGATGGGACCCGACTGGATCGCATACAGGACAATGACATGGAAGGAAAACGAAAAAAGAAAGGATCTGGTGGTGACGAAGGTGGTGGACGAGTTGTACACGGGGTCTGAAGACCTTCCTGGGAAGCTGAAGGACCAGGCGTTTGCTGTGCTGGACCTGACAGCTGACAGCAACGAGAAGTGGAGGAACCTGCGCGAGTGGGATCAAGACTGTATTCCGGTCGACAGCCAGATACCCTTACCCTCCTCCCGTTTGAGGTATGCCGCGTGGGATGTGGTTGACCAGATCACCAAGGCCCTGTTGAAGGGACCCTCCAGAGTTCTGCTGGTGTTCGGGTTACCCGCCCATATCCGCCGGTGGAAGCGCCTGGTCCGACTTATCAAATATCGGCTTCTTGAAGATGGGTGGCAAGACGTCGACATGGACTTTGCCGTGGTCGTGGACGACGAAGACGACGGGGATCATCATTCGATGATGATGATGATGATGATGATGATGATGATGATGATGATGGCTCGGAGAAGGAGAGGGAGGAGGAAGAGGGGAGGAGGAAGAGGGGAGGAGGAAGAGGGGGAGGAGGATATTGCTGAGGGGCACCCGCCCGGGGTGGGTGGGGGGCAGGCGGAGGGGGAGAAAGGGGATGGGGATGGGGAGGAGGGAGGAGGGGGAGGGGGAGAGGGACGGGGGAGGAGATGGAAGGGGAGGGAAAAAGCGCAGTCGGGATGATGGAGGCTCGCGGGAGGAGACAATGGGGGGGATGAAGACAAAAGGGGGGGAGGTAAGCGCCAGCGTGCTGGTGAAGGAGACTCGAGGCCTGTCGTTGGAAACGCCGGCGGGCGTATCTGTGATGAGGAGGGGGATCGCCAGCGGGAGGGAGGCTCGCGGCCTGTTACTGGAAACGCCGGCGGGCGTATCTGTGATGAGGAGGGGGATCGCCAGCAGGAAGGAGGCTCGCGGCCTGTTACTGGAAACGCCGGCGGGCGTATCTGTGATGAGGATGGGGATCGCCAGCAGGAAGCAGGCTCGCGGCCTGTTACTGGTAGCGCCGGCGGGCGTTCCCGATTTACGGGAGGCGGTCGTGTCCGACAGATGGGAATGAGGCCTCGTCAGGATTCATGGGGACCCCCGGTTGAGGGGACCCCCGCCCTCGCCTCGGTTTCTTTGGGTCTGGGTGACGATCCCGTACCGTCGTCAGGAAGGACGGTTGTGATGACTTTGCCCCCCCGCTCGACGGGGATGGAGCAATGCCCGAACACGATACTGCTGAATGAGGATGACGATCCGGAGCCGTCGGCTGACACGGATTTTGTTGCGAGCACCCCACTGCAGAAGAGGGTATTGGAGGCTCGTAACGTGGAGGGTCCGCCGAAAGTCTCAGGTGGAGGGCCGGCGTTTGCCGGATTGATGCGCCCGACTGAGGTGGTCGATGTTGAGGCGCCGCCAGGGACATCGGCCGGACACTATACCGCATTGATGGAGCCCTTCGATCGACCAAGGATGCCCTTCCACGCTCCAACGGTACATTCGGCCGGTAAATTTCATTTTCAATAAACGAGTTTAATAAGTACCTTAATATATATTTCTACATAAGTTTTTTTGCATCAGTCCATGGCTTCATTGATTTCTCACACGACCCTTCCGTATTCATGTTAATTGGCATGTGCTTACGTGCAGGGAAAGGCGAAGAAGAAACTCCAGTTCGGTTTCCCCGTGGATCCGCGTCTGGGACTGTGTCCAGAGAGGCCGGCCGTGTTGTTGGCCAGGCCGCGGTCGGCGAACCAGTTGCACAACCGGGGGCGGGAGGGGACGAGCTCCCACCCAACGCACCAACTCACGCACCAGCCTTACCGTGCGGTCAGCCAGAAAAAACGTACGAAGAGTTGATGGCAGAGGCGGCGGCTGCGCAGGGGCAGAAGGCAAAACGTCGGGGAGGGGGCAGGCGAGGGGCGGGGCAGGAGACGGAGGGTGCCGACGAACCTGCACAGCCGCAGAAGGGTGGTGGTCAGGGCAGAGATGCGACGGCCGAAAACCGAATCAGGGACGTTCGGCCGGACGTCCGGATGCGCTTTATGGATGGCGCGAAACTGAGTCGCGGAGGTTGGAGTTCGAAATGGGTAGACGAGGTGTGCATAAACTGGGAGCACAAGTACCCCAAGAAGGAAGATTTTCCGCTCTTTGGCACCCTCCTGGGCAAAGAGAGGGAGAAGGTGGTGTTCAGATGGTTTGATGAAGGGCACGACCTCGGTTGGAGTAATGAGTGCGAGCAAAAGTTTCGTTTCCCTCTGAAGTTCGCTAGAGAACATGTTACTCTCCTGAAGGAAGGCGCCAGCTGGGACAACATTCCTTCATATCGACCTGGCAAGCGATGATGGGCGAGGACTTTGCACGAAATCGCGTTTTGCACGTAATTGCCCACCGCAACGTGGAGAAATGCAGATGTACATAGTAGTTGGATCAGTTACCGTGACTTTGGGCAGTTTAGTAGTTGGGGTGACGTGTCCAATGTATATATGGTGGGGCGCGTCCAAGGGGGTCCACGCTGATTGAGCACTTGCATGTGTTCTTTCAACATATTCGGACATGTATGAAATGAATAAATTGTTTGGACGATTGCAAATTGATTGATTGAAGAATGAGATACCATTAATAATTGAAAAATGTAAAACCTCATTGTGAATTTGTACTTCAAACTTTCACATGCATGCCCCAAATTGTGCATTTGTGCAGGTTTTAATTATGAGAAGTAGCATTTCTCTACAAATATTGAGAAATTTAGGGGCACTTGGGGTTGTTGGCCATGTTCATTCATGATAAAATGGACTTTTTATGCTGTAAAATCATATTCCACTAGTCCAAAACGCTGCTTTCATGACGTCAAAAGTACCAGCAATGGCCCTAGGTTGGAGCAGTAGATGTTGGGGACGCCCCCCTTTCTCCTGTAGTGCACTCACAGGGATTAAAAGCACTTCGGTGCTCCGTGACTCCCCATGCAACGGGAGCACGAGTTTAATTAATTAATTAGTTAATGGGCCCCAAGACAGCGGAGTTTTTCCACGAGTGCTGCCAGCACCGTGAAGACCGCCTCGACCTCGAGGGTCAGACCGCACCTGGTCCTCGTATTGGCGGCAGTGACTGTCACTCGCCCTCACTCGCACCGTGGCTGATGTGTTATTCCGCCGCACCCGGGCCGACTTTGTCGCGACCCATGCGGTCTAGATCCCTCCTAGGCCTGCATGGTGGGCCGGCAGCGCTGTTGCTGCGTGTCGTAGTTTTGTGATGTACATACTAAGTTAGTTGTACCTTGTGCAGCTGGCGTGATCCTTGGATGTCCGTGTCAGATTCCTATTAATTTCTCCTGGGTTCTTCTTCTTTTCGGGGCTTTCGGGGTTGTATATATTCATGGAGAATGATAGATTACAGAGGTGAGATGGGCATTTGTATATATGCATAAGGAAAAACCCGATTAATTAAAGTGGTCGCGGGCGCGCTGGCGAGTCCCCCTGGGAGGGGCGCCGGCGTTCTCGATCCCCCTCTGCTGGGGGTCTCCCCGGTGGGCACTGCCTCCTCCGTGGCCCCGGCGGGCATGCCGGGCGCTGGTCGGGTCGTGGTGCGCGCGCCTGCCGGCCCGGCTGGGGAGACGCCGCAGGCCCCATGTCCTGCCTTTGCTGGCGCCGCTCCCCGCCACTCAGCGCCCGCCGACGGCCTTCACCGGTGTGCCGTGCTGCTTCCCACGGGGTCCCCGTGTGCTGGTGTGTTCCACAACCGTAACCTCCTCTGCCAGCACCTTCGCGCTGTGCACCCCGATCTCGGCGCGGCGGATCTGCAGGCCATGAGCTGTTACCGGTGCCCGGAAGCTCACTGCCAGCGGGTGTACTCCATTCACGGGCGCGCGCTCAGCACGCGCGCGCCTGTGTTGCTCAACGGCCCCTCAACCGGCCAGCAGTCCCGGCCCCCTCCCCCCTCCCGCCTCGGCTCCCACCGGCTCCCAGCCCCCGCCGCCCGACTACTCGGCCAGTTGGCGTTGGCTTGACACGGTTCCCTGGGATGCATGCGCCATCAACCCGACGTCTACCCTGACCGACCTCCCCCACCGTGCGCGTAGCCTTTTCGCGCAATGTGCAATCGTTTCTCTCCGGCGCATGCACGCCGCTCCGGACGACCCGCTGGGCTTTAAACTGCACATGGTGACCCCCCGCCTGCTCCTCACCCCTCTCGGGCGTGGTGTGCGCGGCCTCCAGGGTGCGGTTATTGCCCGTTGCCGACGCTTTTTGCAGGGGGACTGCCGGGGAGGGGCTGTTTGGCGTGCCGCCCCCGCGCACGGCCCGGCTGTCGGGGGAGGTCAACTTCGAGCAGGTGGCCGCCGACGTCATCCGCCTCGTCCGCGAGGGGCAGCTCAGCCGGGCCATGACCCGCTTGGAAATGGCCAAGCTGGCCCCCGCCAATGCGGCTACCCTGGCGGCCTTGGAGGCTCTTCACCCTGCGGAGCCCGGATTCCAGCTGCCCGTGCCGGACCCCCTGCCGGCCCCCCTCCGGCTGGATCGCGACTGCTTCCTGGAGGTGATGCGTGCGGTCCCGCGGGCTTCCTCTACCGGGCCGTCGGGCTGGCGCTACGAGCACTTGGAGGTCCTGGTGGGGCATGGGGGCGAGGACATTCTCTTTGACACCCTCATTGACCTGGCGGCTGGTCGCGTTCCTCCCGCTGCGCGCGAGTGGTTAGCGGGCGCTCGCCTCCTCGCTCTGCTCAAGGGTGTCTTGCCCCCCCCTGAGGGCAAGGTGCGCCCGATCGCCTGCGGTGAGGTGCTCCGCAAGCTCGTGGGCAAAGTGATCTGCCGCCAAAAGGCGCCCGAGCTCCGTGCCTTTTTCTGCCCGCCCCTCGCAGCGGGTGAGACCTCGGTGGAGGCCCAGCTGGGGGTGACGACTCCAGGCGGGGCGGATATCCTCATCCATTCGGTGCAGGCCTACCTCGAGGCCCACCCCACCCACGCTGTCGTCAAGGTCGACTGCCACAACGCGTTCAACAGTCTGTCCCGCGCCAGCATGTTTGCGGCCGTCATGGAGTCCTTCGAGGACTTGTACGCTTGGACAGCCGTGTGCTACGGCCAGCCCGGCCAACTGGTTCACATCATGGAGGACGGCACTCGCGGCAGCCTGCTGTCGCGGTCGGGCACCCAGCAAGGGGACCCCCTGGGACCCCTGTACTTTGCCGCCCCCCTCCAGGGTTGCCTCCAAGCGGTCCATGCTGCCCACCCGCCGGTCGCTATTCAGGCCTACTTGGATGATATCTACCTTCTGGGCCCTGTGCCGGACACCACCGCGGCTCTGCTGGCACTGCAGACCGCGGTGGCCGACATCAACCTCCAGTTAACCCTGGCCAAGTGCGCGGTGTACTCGCCCCAAGGTGATTGCTCCGGCTTTCCGCCCCAGCTCTTGGGCCGGGACGAGCGCCTCCATGGGTTGGATGTCCTCGGCGTTCCGGTTGGCGACCCCGCGTTTGTCATTGATGCTCTGCGGGCCGCCCTCGAGGCACGCACTGAGGTACTGCCCTTGATTGCGCGCCTTCATGATTCGCAGACCAAGGGTCTGCTTCTGTGGTTTTGCGCTCACCCTCGCGTCGTTCACTGGCTCCGGGGCGCTCTTCCGGCTCAGGTCCGGCTGGCCGCCGAGGGCCACGACGAACGCATCCAGTCGGCCTTGGCGCAGCTGGTCCCGGGCCCCGATCTCCCGCCACATGCTATTCGCATTGCCTCCCTGCCTGCACGGATGGGTGGCTGTGGTCTGACTCGTGCCGCCCGGCTGGCCCCAGCAGCATTTTTGGGCTCCGTCGCTCAGTCGTGGGCGGAAAGCTGCCGGCTCCTGCCCCTTTTGGCAACGGCAGCGCCTGACCTCCTGGACCCCAGCAGCCCTTTGCCCTTCGTCACCGCCATCCAGGAGGCCTATGCTGAGATCCAGCAGGCCTGTTCTCCCGTCCGTGCCGCTCAGGCGGTACAGCGCCACCTCCCTCGCGGCACTCCCTCGGTCGCCTCCGTTCAATCTCCCGCCGCATTCCCTGCTCGCGTCATCGATAAACACCAGAAAACCTACGCGGGTATTCTGCACACGGCTGATTGGATTGCTCTTTTCGCGGACCTCAACGCCCAGGGACGTGCGTGGCTGTTCTCGCTTTCCTTGCGGAGCCATGGGCTCGGCGTACCTTCGTGCTCTTCCCATGGCCCCCCCATTCGCCTTGGCTCCCAGCCACTACTCGGTGGCGCTCCGGCACCAGCTATTTGCCCCGCAGCCTCTTGTTCCGGCCGGGCGGCCTTGTGGTAGCTGTGGGCAGCCGCTGGATCCCACGGGGACTCACTACCTTGCCTGCATGGGGGGCCAACAGAATCAGAATTGGTATTTGTATTTGCACACTGTCCTCCTGACGGTGGTGCTCGCCATGATTCGGTCGGTTTTCCCCCACGCGAACATCCGGTCCGAGGATGCGGATGGCGCTGCCTTCTATTCCCCCAACCACCGGCCTGACATCGTGGTGCTGGACTTTGAGGGGGATGGCCGGCATCTGCTTATTGACGTTTCGGTGGCGCGGCCCTTGGCTCTTAGCCACGTGGCTGGGGCCTCCCTCACGGCAGGTTACACGGCGGACCGAGCGGAGCGGGCCAAGCTCCTGGCCTACGGCGACGTCGGGCACCATCGTGTGGTGCCCTTTGTCCTGGAGGAGTTTTGGGCCATGGGGCCCCTGACCTCCGCCTTCTTCAAGGAGTGTTGCCGTCTCCGGGAGGACCGGCTGGACCTGGAGGGCCAGCGGGCCCCAGGGTCGGCGCGGACCTGGACGTCATATTGGCGTCAGCGCTTGTCGGTACGTGGCGCTGACTCGGGCCATGGCTGACATCATGCTCCGCCGTACGCGGGCTGATTTTGCGGTGCAGCAGGGCTATTAGGTTCCTCCCGTTATAGGCGTTTCCGTTGGTCTTATCGTAGTATAGAGCTTTGACATGGCTCTGTATCTAGGTTTATAGCTGGGCGTTTGCTTTGGTTTGAGTGATTTCACTCTGCTGTAAGTAATTATATATTTAATATATATACATTGAGAATGATAGATTACGGAGGTGAGATAGGCATGCAACATAAGGAAAAACCCGATTAATTAATTAATTAATTAATTAGGAACATAACTCCGTTGGGAGTCCCTAAGCACACCTGGAATTGTACTACATTTTTCAAATTGTACTTCAGTTTGGAAAGTTGCATTTTCATGCATTTAAAGTTTCAACTAAAGTCTTTGAGGAAAAAAAAGTTCGTCGGCGGCCGGCACACCGGCACACCGGCACACCGGCACACCGGCACACCGGCACACCGGCACACCTCAAATTGCATGTATGCACACACCTTTGCACATTAAATTAAATTAAATTAAATTAAATTATAACATGTCTCCGTTGGGAGATCATGTAGCACATATTCCAGGTTGGATGGGTGGTGTGGAGGAAGCCGCGTAATCGAACTAACCTAACTCTAAGCTATATCTAGTCTAGAAAAGCCTATCTACGCTACTCATCAAAACGGCTCCTCCGTTTGGGGGGAGGCGGCTTGCCCACAGGGGCTGGCGTGTGCGCCTTGACAATCTTCTTCCACCGCGTCTTGTCTTGCATGGCAGTCCAAAGACGGGAGAGAGAGTGGATGCGGTACTCAAACTGGGCTGGGACCACTAGGTCGTCCAGCAACATCTGGGTATAGGTCATGGCATGTTTCCCTACCTTTTTAGGAATGTTCTTGGGGCCAGGCCAGGTCAAAATGTGCCGCCCCGGTTGGCCGAGCCGCTGGGGACCGGCCAGACCAAGGGCGGTGTCGACCTTTGCACATGCAATTGTTATCCATGGGATTTATGTAGGTGGATGGGTCATGCAAGGGTTACCTAGATGCTCATGACACCGTGGCACCGTGGCATCGTGCCACCGTGCCACCGTGCCACCGTGCCACCTCAAAAGTTGCATATAAACACACATATTTGCACATACAATGGTTATCCATTGGGATTTATCAAGGGTAATGGGTCATGCAAGGGTTACCTAGACATGCTCATGACACCGTTGCATCGTGGCATCGTGCCACCGTGCCACCGGCACACCGGCACACCGGCACACCGGCACACCGGCACACCGGCACACCGGCACACCGGCACACCGGCACACCGGCACACCGGCACACCGGCACACCGGCACACCGTTGCACCTCAAATTGCATATAAACACACACCTTTGCACATGCAATTGTTATCCATGGGTTTTATGTAGGTGGATGGGTCATGCAAGGGTTACCTAGATGCTCATGACGAACACCATGGCACCGTGGCATCGTGCCACCGTGCCACCGTGCCACTGTGCCACCTCAAAAGTTGCATATAAACACACATATTTGCACATACAATGGTTATCCATTGGGATTTATCAAGGGTAATGGGTCATGCAAGGGTTACCTAGACATGCTCATGACACCGTGCCACCGTGCCACCGTGCCACCGTGCCACCGTGCCACCGTGCCACCGTGCCACCGTGCCACCGTGCCACCGTGCCACCTCCACAACGGTATGAAAGTGCCAAAAAATGCCCTTATAAGCCCTACATGGAGCAAATTGAGTCCAAACATGCTAGATATTGGTAGGCAGCATGTCCAGGACACCAGTAGAAGGAATTTGACTTTCCAGAATTTTCCGACATCGGTTGGTCTATTTTTGGCATGTCTATTTTTAGCAACTTTCCAGATTTTAAGGGGAGGGTCCCATGGAATTGTATCAAAACTGAAGCCCCCTAATAACTACAGAAATGCAACTGACAACCACTGAATGATGTTTGGGGACCATAAACATGATGTTTGGGCATGCATACCACCACTTGTTGGGGGTACTACCCGCAGCCATACACCGGCTATGAGCTAAAAATAGAAAAAAACGCTGTCCGGGGCACATCTTGCCCAGACCAGTGGGAGAACCAGTTGCATGAAAAAAGTAATACCCATATAAAAATGTCATGGGACATGGTTTCTACCTAATTGGATCAACAAAATCAGCACATCCCTTTGAGTTATTAATTTTTGGGCCAAAAATACGCTTTTTTAGGCGGGGCGCCCCCATACACACTCATAACACATCAATTAGGCCTAAAAAGTAATAGTCGAATTCTGTCATGACCATAGAAGGCACTACCAAAGTTTGGTGGCATTCTGAGCTCAGCTGTAGCAGTTATTAATTTTGGCAGTTGGCCACCTGTGCAGACGCTAAGGAAGGCATTAGTGAGTATTAAGGCACACTAACACTTCCTATGCCATCCAAAAGGCTCCTGACCATGCCCAATTCGACCACAATGTACAAGGAGGTGGCTGGGCACGTCATGTGCCCTTGCCTTACCTTGACACGGGCAACCTGTTGCGTGTGTGCACAACAATGAGGCAGGTAGCTCTACATGCCTAGCCGACACTTCTAAAGCATATTCCAGGTTTATGGTGTGGGCATCATCCCAAAACCAAGCTCAAACACACCCTAGAAAGCCATATCCACTAATTGCCCAACAAGGGTAACAACAGACAGTCCACAGAGAAAGCAGAATTGTCATACATGCTGATTGCCAAGGCTTCTCACCATGGTTACCTTGCCTTGCCAGCATATGAATTAGGGCTCTCCCATTTTAGTGGGAGAAAGGCCGACAAGACAACCATAACCCCTACCTACGTGCAGTTCCACCCATGCAGTATGCCCCTCAGAAAAACCACTGCCACCTTTCTTTCCAGCGCAATTGTTTGGCAAGAAAGAAACTCAAGCTTGTGAGCCTCTAACCACAATGAAGCCTCTGCTAAGAAAGGCCGCGTCAATATTCACACAAAACTGAGTGCTGTTAGCAATCTCCTTCCAAGAAACCACTCAGCAAATCCCTGACAACTTGACGATATGCCACGGTCGCGCTTTGACACGTCCCAGCCATGCAACGTACATAAAAACCACTGAAAGGTGCCAGGAATCTGGCGATGCGCAGCACGGAATGGCATTATACCTGGCGCTAACTGCACGGAAAAAAGCCGAAAACTTGCGTTGATAACCCATCAAGGAAGCGAAACATTCATAGGGTCACGTTGATCACACGATCGTACCATTACCGGCATTGTCCTTCGCCCAGCGGCGCAAGAAAGAACAACCTTCCATGGAATAATAAGACGCGCATCCCGCGAGCCTGGAGAGTGTCTTACCGATCATGACGGAAATCTTGCCGAAACCCAGCAAATTTTTTAAATCTTTACCAATAACAATTTAAACGCATCCTTGACGCTAGGTAAAGCCCATAAAACCTGACAATCACCGCCGCCAGCGTGCATTCTAATTTATTCCTCTCGACGAAAACATCAGATTGGACCCCCGTGGCGATGGTCATCAATAAAATCATCGACACTGCAAAAAACGCGAACTCCGCTACGAAGTAGTATCATTTACTCATCGTCTTTAAGATTCGCTCAGTTTCTCTGCATTCCGCGAGCTATCTTTTTCTACTCTGCCTGAAAGCACGTCGCCATGGCCAGCTCCGGTAGGGGTGCGCGCACCGTGCACCACTTTTTCACGGTACGGACGGGTACCGCGAATTTTTCGGCGCCAAAAATATTCGCGCCGGGACCGTCCCCTTAATATAAACAAATCCTCATAATCGCTTCCATCGCTGGTGCTTCCATCGCTGGTTCATTATCCCCTACATGTAAAGACCATCGGGCATTCTGGAGTACAATTTGGTGGTGTGCCGGTGTGCCGGTGTGCCGGTGTGCCGGTGTGCCGGTGTGCCGGCCAGTGATTGGCCCGTTGCTGATTTGCTGACATGCAGCCTAATAAAAATTGGCCGCAAATTCGTCCGGTCGCACGTGGGCACAAGATTTGCGGCCAATTTTTACTAGGCTGCATATCAGAAAATCAGCAACGGGCCAATCACTGGCCGGCACACCGGCACACCGGCACACCGGCACACCGGCACACCGGCACACCGGCACACCGTGCCACCACCAAATTGTACTCCACCGGTGTGCGGCGTGGGACACAACAACAACAACAACAATGGCGGCGTGCCACCACCATTAATTTTGTACTCCGTGCCACCACCATTTGGTCTTTACATGTAGGGGATATCGGAAAGCACCAGCGATGGAAAAGGACGCAGTAGCCCCACCAGACACAATGGATCCCGGCCATGAACCACCGGGGCAAGAGAACCAGACAAAGGATACAGGCCCTGTATCCGTGACAGGTGTAGATGATGAAGAAAGGAAGAAAATGCAAGCGGCCGTGTATCACAGGGGCGCAGTGAATGAACTTGAGAGAATACTTGCCTCTGGTGCTTCGGATGATGAAGCCGACCGTGTCACTGGGAAATCTGAGGTAAATTTATGACAGGGGAAATCCGGCTGTTATTTTACTAAAGGTATATTACAATAAGTGCAGTTCTTGGCGTTTGGAATCATGACATTGCTTGTGCTATTGCTCTTGAATTGCATTTTACCAAAGGAATATTACAATAAGTGCAGTTCTTGGCGTTTGGAATCATGACATTGCTTGTGCTATTGCTCCTGAATTTAAGTGCCCGCACCCCGCCGGCGCACCCCGGCGAACAAGACAAAGCGCACCGTTACCCCCCTAGGCCCATCGCTGCCGTCGCCGGGCGGCACGTTGGGGAGGCGGCTCCTTCTCCCTTTTCTGGTGTCTGTTGCATCATTTTGAACCCCTGACCAACGGAGGCATGTTAATGAACGAGTGGATGCATGCATGAATGAACGGATGCATGAATGATGGGGAAGGGAGGGAGGGAGGGAGGGAGGGAGGGAGGGAGGGAGGGAGGGAGGGAGGGAGGGAGGGAGGGAGGGAGGGAGGGAGGGAGGGAGGGAGGGAGGGAGGGAGGGAAGGCATGACTGTGTGTGTGCTTGCGTGCGTGCGTGCGTGCGTGCGTGCGTGCGTGCGTGCGTGCGTGCGTGCGTGCGTGCGTGCGTGCGTGCGTGCGTGCGTGCGTGCGTGCGTGCGTGCGTGCATGCATGCGTGGCAGCGTGCGTGCGTGCGTGCGTGCGTGGTTATATGGGTGGGTGGGTGGGTGGGTGGGTGGGTGGGTGGGTGGGTGGGTGGGTGGGTGGGTGGGTGGGTGGGTGGGTGGGTGGGTGGGTGGGTGGGTGGGTGGGTGGGTGGGTGGGTGGGTGGGTGGGTGGGTGGGTGGGTGGGGAAGGTGTGCTTTTTATTATGATGATTAGCTAAGTTACGTGTGGGTTGTTGATGTACATGTTGACGTTGTATCATGGGCGTGTGCCCCTAAGTCTGCCTTCCTGCAATATCACATAATATATCATCTAGATGTGTTGTTGGGAACCTGACTATATATCCCAAACTGGAAGGGTTGACATTCAACTATGGGATGAAACCCACGAAAAACAATTACTAGGAACTGCCATTTTTGTGCTATGTTTGCTAGCATCTGTCACCTATTTGTCATGCAAACAGTCTGAATTTCTTGTGGGCAGTTAACATAGATGTTTTTATGAGCTGTGCAATTTTCTAGGCTTAACTGAGTTCATTGATATAGGCACCCATGTGTTGGAACCCTTGGAAAACCAAGAAAAACTGCATTTGGGGGGTATTTATGCTAGCATTTGTCACCTATTTGTCATCCAACCAGCCTGAAACTTTGTGGGCATGCTGCTTGGGATGTGTTTACAACATGTGCAAAGTCCCAGGCCCAACTGAGTTCATTTGGAGTCATTATGTATGCATATGTGTGATAAAACCCTTGGAAAACCAAGAAAAACTGCATTTGGGGGGTATTTATGCTAGCATTTGTCACCTATTTGTCATCCAACCAGCCTGAAACTTTGTGGGCATGCTGCATGGAATGTGTTTACAACATGTGCAAAGTTCCAGGCCCAACTGAGCTCTATTGGTGTCATTATGTATGCATATGTGTGATAAAACCCTTGGAAAACCAAGAAAAACTGCATTTGGGGGGTATTTATGCTAGCATTTGTCACCTATTTGTCATCCAACCAGCCTGAAACTTTGTGGGCATGCTGCATGGAATGTGTTTAGAACATGTGCAAAGTCCCAGGCCCAACTGAGTTCATTTGGAGTCATTATGTATGCATATGTGTGATGAAACCCTTGAAAAACCATGAAAAACTGCATTTTTGGGGTATTTATGCTAGCATTTGTCACCTATTTGTCATCCAACCAGTCTGAAACTTTGTGGGCATGCTGCATGGGATGTGTTTAGAACATGTGCAAAGTCCCAGGCCCAACTGAGTTCATTTGATGTCTTTATATATGCATACATGCCAGAAAGTGCTGAAAATACGGTATTTTTTGCTAGCAAATGTCACCATGTTACCATGCTGCCGACTCCCAAAAATTTTTTGGACCACATGGCATCATAAGATATTAGAGGTCAAACTGACCATTAATTATTCCTTCTCCAAATAATTTCCAGGGGAAGAAAATGGGTTTTCGGAGTGATGCGTGTGTCAAGAAATGTCACGGTGGCACGGTGGCACGGTGGCACGGTGGCACGGTGGCACGGTGGCACGGTGGCACGGTGGCACGGTGGCACGGTGGCACGGTGGCACAGTGGCACCCCACGTTGGGCAGTGCTTGTGGGCAATATAACATTAGTATTGGACGTTATGTTACCTCGTGACACCATACAAAATCATAAAATGGTAGTTTTATGGTGGCATGGTGGCACGGTGGCACGGTGGCACGGTGGCACAGTGGCACCCCACATTAGGCAGTGCTTGTGGACATTATAACATTAGTATTGGACGTTAGGTTACCTTGTGACACCATACAAAATCATAAAGTGGTAGTTTTATGGTGGCATGGTGTGCCGGTGTGCCGGTGTGCCGGTGTGCCGGTGTGCCGGTGTGCCGGTGTGCCGGTGGCACAGTGGCACACCACGTTAGGCAGTGCTTCTAAACCCTAAACATTAGTATTGGACGTTAGGTTACCTTGTGACACCATACAAAATCATAAAATGGTAGTTTTATGGTGTGCCGGTGTGCCGGTGTGCCGGTGTGCCGGTGTGCCGGTGTCAAAACATGATGAGACACTTACCTCCTAGCTTTGGACCTAAGGGAGGTACAAAATAACAAAGTTGAAAAAAAGTCAATTTGTACTTGTGCTGTAGTACAATTCCAGGTGTGCCTAGGGAGTATATGTAGCACATAGCCCTTGAGAAGGGGCATGTGGCCTATGATACATTCTAAGCTACTTCCTGCAAGGGTGGGAATGTAAACGACACTTGCTCTAGGTGCACCAGGGCACCTGCATGCACCCTCATGATGTTCACACTATGCCCAGCTAAGGGGGAGTATGTCATGTGGGGGAAGATCATCATGGCTATACAAGAGCTAGGGCATGGCTTCTCAGCAGGGAGTAACTCCCTGCATGGGCAATGCATAATTAAATAAAGCTAGGCGTCATCTGGAGGGTGGCTCATCATAGGCACACATGTACATGACTAAAAAGGCTAGGCCTAAGCTGGTATAGTGCCTGTAGTAGGCGGGCATGTACAAGGCCACTGTCTAACTATTCTACACTACTGCTGCTGTATTCTCCTACTAGGCTGGGGTGTCTGGAGTCGCTGGGGCCGCGGTGGTCGAGGGGGTTGCGTGCCAGGGCTTGTGGCCGACGTAGATGGCCGCCCCCTTCCAGTACACCGGCTGGCCCGCCTTGGTCTGCCAGAGCTGGAGGTAGGTCGGCCATAGCTCCCGTCGCCGTTGTTGCTGCGCCAGGGTCAAGTCGTCGTCAAGGGTGAAGTGAAGTCTTTGATCTCGAGCCGCTTGCGGCGTCTGAGAAATGAAATCTTGTCCGCTGGGCTCTCAAAGATGAGAAGAAGCTAGCGGAGGCGCCCCGGCCTTACCCCGCGCGCGGGGGAGGCGGTGGGCGGTCATGCAGCTTAATCTCACCAAGGAGGACCATGCGTGCAAGGATTTTGCTCTCAAACGCACGTGCAAGCTTCTCGGAACTCTCACCTTCCTCCATGTCGAAGTTCTTGAGTATGGCGTTGAGGCTGCGCTTGGCGAGAGTTGAGATTGAGAATGATGCTTGCAAGAATGCGGCACTAGGTGCCTGGGTTTATTATCAATTTATATGTTTACAAGTCATGTTTGCAACCCCAAGATTGCGATAGGCCTTATCGACATTGCACCAATCACATTTCATGTGCATTAGCGATTTCCAAGAGGCACACTGAACTAGCGTTACGCCAGCGTTGCACAATGCTTCTAGACGCTTCTAGAACCATTTACAAATATCCATTAGCAGGGAATATTGCCGTATTTTTCTTCCCGCTGAAGGGGTGTTTTATCTCATCAATCCTTGGCACGACTTCAACAGCCTGACCGACAGTCAGTGTGACCACTAATTATAATGCGTCAACTTGGCTATACTGCCACCATGGTCATGCACACAAGCTGTGTGCAGCAATTGTGAGTATTGTTTCACAGATTTACATTCCATTATGCATGCACCAGTTTATACACGCATTTCGGTCATGCAACAGATTGCAACTGCGAGCTCGGCCTCCTCGCGGAGGTCAAGCGTCTGCCGTTGGAGCTGGGCTGCGACGGCGGAGGTGGTGGAGGTGGTATGTTGCTTAAGCATGTCCGCCCAGGTCGTGATGGGAGGAGGATCGCCGGCCAGGCCAGCAGGGGCTGGCTTGGCGGCAATGTCCTTCACTGCCTGGGCGGTGAGGCGGGCGGTGTTCTGCAGGACCTCGATAGCGATTGCATTATCCTTGAGGCGCTGGTCGATGTCGCGGAGCTGGGCGGTGATGGAGTCGGTGGAGGCGGAGGGGGGGGGGGTGGAGGCGAGGAGGGTGGCGATGGCGGTGGGGATGGCATGGGGAGCTCAGCAGCCAGCGTGCCGCGCATTGCCGCCACATCTGTGGCAAGGGAGAAAAGCCCAAGGGAGAAAACCCCGATAACTGGTAGAATAACCCTGAAGAAATTAATAGGAATCTGACACGGACATCCAAGGATCACGCCAGCTGCACAAGGTACAACTAACTATACATCACAAAACTACACGCGCAGCAACAGCGCTGCCGGCCCACCATGCAGGCCTGGAAGGGATCTACTAGACCGCATGGGTCGCGACGAAGTCGGCCCGGGTGCGGCGGAATAACACATCAGCCACGGTGCGAGTGAGGGCGAGTGACAGGCGCTGCCGCCAATACGAGGACCACGTGCGGGCCGACCACGGGGCGGTCTGACCCTCGAGGTCGAGGCGGTCTTCACGGCGCTGGCAGCACTCGTGGAAAAACTCCGCTGTCTTGGGGCCCATGGCCCCGAACTCCTCAAGGACAAAGGGGATGACCCGGTGGGGCCCCACATTGCCGTAGGAGGCAAACTTGTCGCGCTCAGCCACAGCGGCAGCAGCGCCGCGGCATCCACAGCCGCCCGGAGGATGTGGCGACCGGAGAGCGGCCGAGCCACGGAGACATCGATGAGTGCAGGTGGCAACCCTGCCCGTCGTAGGCAAGCACGGTAATGTCGGGGCGCCGGGTTGGTCAGTACGCCGTACGGAGCCGCAAAAATACGGGAAAACGTACACTGAAGGCCTCCGCCGTATATACGCGTACTTTACTTCAGAATACGCGGTTTGGACTTGGAATTTTTCGGGGGTACCAGCGGGCAGCGGGCACTGGCGCGGTGCCCAGGTTCTGGGCGCGGCGCGTTCACTGCACATTTGAGATTTTTACTACTAGAAGTAGATGCGTACAGTTCTTTCCATATAAAGCGCAAGCCTTGCAAAATCTTTGGCCGGTAGGAAACAGCTAGGATTAGGTACATAACGCATAATGCCAGCAAATGCCAGCTGTGCTACTGACGGTGTAATGCAATATAGCGACGACGAGGCCAGTGCGACTGTGCGACAGTGTGCAGCCATTTTCGATTTGCAGCCATGAAGAAGAAAGGGCCTGAATGGGATTTGGTTCTCGAGAAGAAAGAAGCAGTCACAGATGCTGTTAGTAACAAAACGCAGTTTGTGTCGAATACGTTCTGCTCATTTTGCAACAAGAAGTTCTCATACGGGGCGGGGGCAATCAGCGTATTCCGAGTCCGTGCACACTTTGCCGGAATCGCAGGGGAAGGGATGTTACCCTGCGACAAAATTCCACCGAATATCCGGAGCAGGTTTCTCAGGATTGCTAACAACAAGTTGCAGAAGTCAGACGCCAAGAAGCAGCACAAGTTGAACAGGGCAATGGCGGAGATGGGAGGGGCTGCGCCGGCTGACTTGTCGTCGGTTCCCAGCAAAGGCCAGCTGAGCATCACCAAATGGCTGGTTCCCGTCGACGAGAAAGGTGTCCAGCTGCTGGCTGCCGAATTTTTCATCGAGAACGGCATTGCCTTCAATGCGGCTGAGAGCGCCTCTTTCAAGCAGATGGTGGCCGGCATGATCCAGTACAAAGGAGGGCACGTCACCCCTCCTCGGAAGTTGTGTCTTATGTCCTCTCATGCATTATATAGTGGATGGCTTTCCTTACAATTAACTAATTAATTGATTCCTTACAGTTCCCGTTGCAGTCTGCTCCCCCCAGCATTTAACAAATCATAATCAGATAGGATTGCAGGGCATAAATTAATGGAAGATGTTAATAAATAAGCATATACACCAAATTTCAGTTGCAATAACTGCATGACCATCATCAAGGAGCGTGCTAATTGGGTGACTGACAATTGGACCACAAAAACTGTCGCGTATTTTACCGCCGCGTATTTTACACCCCCCACGTATAATACGCGTATTTTAGGTCCGCGTATTATACCCCGTACCCGTATTTGCCAACCCGGTCGGGGCAGTGGTTGGGTGCAAGTAGAGGGCGGCCCCATCCATATATATTATAAAAATATAATTACTTACAGCAGAGTGAAATCACTCAAACCAAAGCAAACGCCCAGCTATAAACCTAGATACAGAGCCATGTCAAAGCTCTATACTACGATAAGACCAATGGAAACGCCTATAACGGGAGGAACCTAATAGCCCTACTACTGCACCGCAAAATCAGCCCGCGTACGGCGGAGCATGATGTCAGCCATGGCCCGAGTCAGCGCCACGTACCGACAAGCGCTGACGCCAATATGACGTCCAGGTCCGCGCCGACCATGGGGCCCGCTGGCCCTCCAGGTCCAGCCGGTCCTCCCGGAGACGGCAACACTCCTTGAAGAAGGCGGAGGTCAGGGGCCCCATGGCCGAAAACTCCTCCAGGACAAAGGGCACCACACGATGGTGCCCGACGTCGCCGTAGGCCAGGAGCTTGGCCCGCTCCGCCCGGTCCGCCGTGTAACCTGCCGTGAGGGAGGCCCCAGCCACGTGGCTAAGAGCCAAGGGCCGCGCCACCGAAACGTCAATATATAAGCAGATGCCGGCCACCCCCCTCAAAGTCCAGCACCACGATGTCAGGCCGGTGATTGGTGGGCCGGGGATAGAAGGCAGCGCCATCCGCATCCTCGGACCGGATGTTCGCGTGGGGGAAGACCGACCGAACCATGGCGAGCACCACCGTCAGGAGGACAGTGTGCAAATACAAATACCAATTCTGATTCTGTTGGCCCCCCATGCAGGCAAGGTAGTGAGTCCCCGTGGGATCCAGCGGCTGCCCACAGCTACCACAAGGCCGCCCGGCCGGAACAAGAGGCTGCGGGGCAAATAGCTGGTGCCGGAGCGCCACCGAGTAGTGGCTGGGAGCTATGGCGAATGGGGGGGCCATGGGAAGAGCACGAAGGTACGCCGAGCCCACACTCCGCAAGGAAAGCGAGAACAGCCACGCACGTCCCATCCATATATATATTAAAAATATAATTACTTACAGCAGAGTGAAATCACTCAAACCAAAGCAAACGCCCAGCTATAAACCTATATACAGAGCCATGTCAAAGCTCTATACTACGATAAGACCAATGGAAATGCCTAACGGGAGGAACCTAATAGCCATATATATATTCATTGAGAATGATAGATTACGGAGGTGAGATAGGCATGCAACATAAGGAAAAACCCGATAACTGGGAGAATAACCCTGAAGAAATTAATAGTAATCTGACACAGACATCCAAGGATCACGCCAGCGGCACAAGGTACAACTAACTATACATCACAAAACTACACGCAGCAACAGCGCTGCCGGCCCACCATGCAGGCCTGGAAGGGATCTAGACCGCATGGGTCGCGACAAAGTCGGCCCGGGTGCGGCGGAATAACACATCAGCCACGGTGCGAGTGAGGGCGAGTGACAGACGCTGCCGCCAATACGAGGACCACGTGCGGGCCGACCACGGGGCGGTCTGACCCTCGAGGTCGAGGCGGTCTTCACGGCGCTGGCAGCACTCGTGGAAAAACTCCGCTGTCTTGGGGCCCATGGCCCCGAACTCCTCAAGGACAAAGGGGATGACCCGGTGGGGCCCCACATTGCCGTAGGAGGCAAACTTGTCGCGCTCAGCCACAGCGGCAGCAGCGCCGGCATCCACAGCCGCCCGGAGGATGTGGCGACCGGAAAGCGGCCGAGCCACGGAGACATCGATGAGCAGGTGGCAACCCTGCCCGTCGTAGTCAAGCACGGTAATGTCGGGGCGATGGTTGGGTGAGTAGAGGGCGGCCCCATCCGCGTCCTCGCACTTGATGGTGGAGTGGGGAAAGACCGACCGAACCATGGCACACACCACCCGGAGGAGAGCGGTATGGAGATAGAGGAACCAGTTCTGGTTCTGCTGGCCACCCATGCACGCGATGTAGTGCGTCCCAGTAGTATCCAGAGCAAGCCCGCAGCTGCCGCAGGACGCACCCGCCGTGATGAGAGGTTGCGGGGCAAAGAGCTGGTGGCGGAGAGCGATGGCGTAAAGGGCCGGAACCAGTGTGAACAAAGGGCTCATGGGGAGGGCGCGCAGGAATGCGGACCCCACGCTCCCCTCAAGGGAAACGGAGTGAAGCCAAGCCTTCCCCTGATCGTTCAAGCTCGCATGCAGACCCATCCAGTCGGCACAGTGTAGTATACCCGCGTAGGTCTTTTGTTGTTTTTCATGAACGCAGGCAGGGAAGACACTAGGACTGACGACAGTGGACACGCCGGGCGTGCCCCGGGGCAGGCGACGGTGGACGGCCTGAGCGGGGCGGACGAGGTCGCAAGCCTGCTGGATCCCGAGGTAAGAATCCTGCACAGCCTGCACAAAGGGGAAGGGGGATGGGGTGACCAAGTCGGGAATGGCGCTGACGGCGCTGGGGACCAACCGGCGGATCTCCGCCCAGGCCTGAGCAACAGAGCCAAGGAAGGCGGCGGGGGCGAGGCGGGCGGCGCGGGTGAGCCCACACCCGCCCATGCGGCAGGGGAGGGTGGCCAAGCGCATGGAGTGAGCTGGCAGGCTAGGGCCGGGGAGGAGCACCTGCAAGGCGGCCTGAATGCGCTCGTCATGGCCTTCCGCGGCAAGCCGCACCAAGTGGGGGGGAGCGCCACGGAGCCAGTGAACCACCCGCGGGTGGGCGCAAAACCACAGGAGGAGCCCTTTGGTCTGGGGGTCCTTGAGGCGCGCCCAAGTCTCGAGGACATGGGTGCGCTGTTCCACGGTGGCCCGGAGCTCCTCTTCGACGTAGTCAGGGTCACCCACAGGGACGCCCAGGCACGAGAAACCACGCGCCCGCGCCAATGCCCCCGGGATAGCCGCGGGGAAGCCAGAGCAGTCCCCCTGGGGCGAAAAGACTGCACACTTGGGGAGGGTGAGCCGAAGGTTGATGGCCGCCATGGCCACTTCAAGGGCAGCCAGGGCGGCAACCACAGCGTCGGCCGGGCCAAGGGCATGGATATCGTCCATATAGGCGAGGAGCACGACATCCGGGTGCGCAGCGTGGACACCTTGGAGAGCCTTGTGCAGCGGGGCAGACAGGTAAAAGGGGCCGAGGGGGTCACCTTGCTGGGTTCCCGTGCGGGAAGCGATGTCGGCGAACGTCCCATCCTCCATGAGGAAGGAGAGTTGAGTGGGTTCGCCGTAGCAGGCTGCTGTCCACGCAAGAAGGTCAGGGAACGCCTCGCCGACGGCCTCAAAGATGCTAGCCTTGGTGACAGCATTGAACGCATTGTGGCAATCCACCTTCAGCGCCACATGGGTCGGATGCGTCTCGAGGTAGGCCTGAACTGTGTGCACGATGATGTCGCTGCCCCCTTTGGTGGCGACGCCAAGCTGGGCCGCGACGGACTCCTCAGTATCACTCCGGTTGGGGCAGAAGTAGGCGCGAAACTCGGGGGCCTTTTGGCGACAAATGACCTTACTCACCAGCTTGCGTAGGACCTCGCCGCAAGCAATGGGACGAACGCGGCCAGCAGGCGGGGGGACGTCGTCTTTCAGGAGGGCAATGAGGCGTGCCCCAGCCAGCCAAGGGCGCGCCGCGGGGGCCAGGGACCCCGCGGCCAAGTCGGCAGCAGCCTCAAAGAGTGCGGTCGCCCCGCCATGGCCCGCCATCACGGAGAGGTGCTCGTAGCGCCAGCCTGAGGGGCCGGTGGAGGAGGCGTTCGGCAGATCCTTCAGCACAGCCGTGAAGATGTCCAGGTCCAGGACAATAGGCGGGGGCGGGGGGGTGGCCGGGGCGGGCACCGCAAAGGCCGGTTCGTCGGGGTGAAGGTCGCGCAAAGCCTGCAGGGTCGGGGGAGTGGAGGGAGCCAACGCGGTCAGTTCAAGCTTTTGCAGTATATATTGCCAGTGGCGGATAGAAGAAGGTCAGCTCACAGGTCGCGGCTTTGCGCTGCTGCTGGATGCGGGAGTCATACAGGTCGTCATCCAGCGGCCATGCAGGGGTGGGTGGACTGCAGAGTCTTATGCTAGGCCTTAGGAACCACGTCTTGTCCTATCCTCAAGGGAGTCTTTATATAAGTGTATGCCTCGTGTTACGGACGAGATTAGGCAGCGTAGGATTGCATCTGTAGGACATCTTGCTTGCACCAGTCAGGTAGACACTGCCCTCGGTCTGGCCGGCCCCCAGCGGCTGGGCCAGCCCTAGGGCGGCATATCCTGACCTGGCCTGGACCCAAGGACAAACCCAGACGGGCTGGTAGACCTGCCATGAACTATACAGATCAGCTGCTGGCCGACCTATTGCTAGAGTGGTCCCAGCCCAGTCTGAACACCGCATTTCCTCCCTCTCTCTTGCATGCTTGGACTGCTATGCAGGACAAGAAAAGGTGGCAGACCATTGTCCAGCCCGTGTGGGAAAGCCATGCACCCCCCCCCCCAGGAGGAAGGGGCGCTTTGCTGAGGAGAGTAGCTAGGATTTTCGTAGATTAGTTTAATGTTAGCTCAGTTAGGTTTCGCGGCTTCGCTCACCCCCATATCCATCAGTATTTATAAGGGAATACGTGGTACATGATCTCCCAAGGAGGGAGTCATGTTATGTGATTTAATTTTTAATTTGCATTGATCCAAGGTTGACTGAGAGTGAGAGGATTGCGAGACGACTGTCCTGGCCATCGTCCTCGATCGCTCGCCTTTATGCCAATTAGTACAGTGCGACCCGCGGGGTCGGCGCTGCTGATCCAGCCGTCGATCCTTGTGGCTCAGAATCCTCCACACTAAGTTCACGGCCTGAAGTATATTGCAGTGGGCCCAACTACGGGTCAACCATAGGGCTGTTCGACCTCTAACCATGCATGTGCACATGTCCGTGCTAACTACTATCGTTACGTTATGCCATCGCCGGGACACACATTAAATTAAATTATTACATGCCTCCGTGGGGAGATCATGTAGCACATATTCCATGATGGATGGGGTGAAGGAAGCCGCGTGATCGAACTATCCTAACTCTAAGCTATCCGTAGTCTAGAAAATCCTAACTACACTACCTATCAAAACGCCTCCTCCTCCGCTTGAGGGGAGGGGGCTTGCCACAGGGTCGGGCGTGTGCGCCTTGACAATCTTCTTCCGTGTTGGTTCGTACGGCACCTCGGGTATGAAAATACGCCGTATTCCACGGTACTGACGCTTTCGACCGCGTACGCCGTACGATTTTCACTGTTTTTCACTTTGGACTTAGCCGATTTTGGAGGTCGTGGACGTGTCACGCGGTGGGGAGAGGCCCAGACCTGTCAGTGGTACTAAAATTGCTGAAATTGCAGCGAGTGCATAGCTACTTGCTAGTACACGCGTGACGGTGTGCCTTTCTACATTTTTTGACAGGATTTTTTATTCGCGGGAGAAAAGCTGCGAGGGGACAGAGCATGCATGGCAGAATCATAAGGTTTAGGGACGGGTGCACTTCCAGAAAGACGCAGAAGAGTGAAGACGCAATTAAAGCAAATAGAGGGTGCCGGGTGCGCCGGTTCATGTATTGTGCGCTAGGCAATCCTAAAAGAGGCGACCATGCCTAGAGTTCCAGTCGTCAAAAGGGGAGAGGAGTATCAATACCTCCACCTGATTGACGAGGTGGAAAAGACCGTGAGTGGGGAAGACGTGGTAGTCGGCCAGAGGTGGCCAGGCGTGCAAGCTGTGCGATTACAAGTTCGGCAGGCCTGGCAACTTTAGCAAGGATCGCGCTGTCGGCCATCTCGGCCACATCCCCAACAAGGGAGCCACATTTTGCCAGCAGTCTAGGAATGTAGAAGGCCTGATCGGGAGGCTTCAGGCGGCTGAGGCAGCCCGGTTGGAAAAGAAGGAGCAAAAGGCAGTGCTCGGTGCCCGCGTTGCCAAGGCCCTTCTGCCTGCCTCTGCCCCGGGTGCTGGCCCTTGTGGCTCTGGCAAGGCAGTGCAGAAGACGATTCCACAGTGCTTTTCCAATGCGCAGCTCCAGGAAGTCCGCCTTGCCCAGGCCTCTTTCTTTTACGAGAATGGCATTCCGTTTCACGTCGCCGCCAGCTAGCGCCTCGTACAAGAACATGATCGCGGCAGTGGCAAAGTATGGACCTGCCGCAGCAGTGAAGGTCAATTCTGGGTTCATTGCCAATGATTTTATTTCTTAGGGATTCGTGGCATGCACTTGTTGTCATTGTGCAGCGTAGCTGCCATCTATAGTGCTATGACATCCTCTGCATCGAGGCTGCCAGAGCTCTGGGTGCATGATACCATTCAATCATGTATTAGGTTGTCAATTATGCATGCATTGTAATAAAAGAGACCGGTGTTAGATGGTCAATAGTTTGCGTGTCCACAATATACAAATGTACTTGAAGGATGTATTGCAATGTCGATCTAAGTGTGGCAGGTGGCAAGTCACTGCCATTATGCTCATTAATGAATAGCAGAGAGCATAGTACATAGTAACATTTGTTGGATGCAGGGCCACACATCCTTAGAATACCCCGTACTTTAAGCCTTGGCCTCAATAATACCCCGTACTTTTTTAGCACAATTTCAAAAATACCCCGTATGCCGTACTGCGTGTTTTTTCGCGCATTTTTTACCCCTCGCAAAAATACCTGTATTTTTACAGTACGCAAGGGTTTTACAGAGTACCCCGTACTGCCGTACAGACCAACACGGATCTTCTTCCACCGCGTCTTGTCCTGCATGGCATATGCAGTCCAAAGACGGGAGAGAGAGTGGATGCGGTGCTCAAACTGGGCTGGGACCACTAGGTCGTCCAGCAACATCTGCATGGATGTAGTTCGATCGTGACAGGTCAGTCCCTACCCTTTTGGGAATGCCCTCGGGGCCAGGCCAGGTCAGAATGTGTCGCCCTGGCTGGCCAAGCCGCTGGGGGCCGGCCAGGCCAAGGGCGGTGTCGACCTGGCTGGTGCGAGCAAGGTGTCCTACAAATGCTATCCTACGCTGCCTAAGCTCGTCCGAAATACGAGGCATGCCATGCAATACAAAGACTCTGATGACGGACGCTCGGAAAACCCTACGTTAATTAAGGACCTGTCGGAGCATCCTGTAAACCGTGCCGTCTAGCCTAGCTGCCAGTTTGGGGGGGATGGTCCACGCCTCGGCGCCATACGAGAGCACCGTGAGGACGAGGACCTTGAAGAGCATGCGCTTGCGGTGGCAGCTCGCCCAGGCCCTTCGAGCGCCAGTAGGTTTTGAGCGAACGGAGCTTGGCCCAGGCAAGGCCGATGCGGGTGTCCACATCGTCGGCAGTGTCATCAGGAAGCCAACTCCCCAACTCAACAGCTTGAAGCGGTGACGCGCAACGGGACCTCCGTCCCGTCGAGCAGGCGCGGCAGCGGTGGTGTGCTGGAGGCCCCAATCACCATCGCCTCAGTTTTGACACTAATCTCCAACCCCACCGCCCGCGCCTAGCTCCAGGCCCAGACAGTCCAGCCAGGTCTGAATGTGCTCGGGGCTCTCGATGAGGGTGGTGTCGATCATCCGCATATATCAGGTCGGCAAGGCGGTAACCAGGCCTAACACCGCCGTGCTCTTTCACGTTAAGGATGTCCAAGCCTGGCTGGAACCCCTTAAGAGCAGTAAAGCGCGCACGTGCCCGGCGCATGTCAACGTGATCCACGACAATAATGAACAGGTATGGGGACAGGACACAACCTTGCCACACCCCGTGGTGAAGGGGGAATGGTGGAGTGGTGCCTTCCGCAGTCCGCACTACTGCCTGTGAGCCCTCATACATGCAGTCGGCGAATGGCAGCAATAAACGCAGGTGGTACCCGATCCAGAGCTATAGGATGGCCCAAAGAGCCTCCCAGAGAACCGTGTCAAAGGCCTTGATATAGTCAACAAAAATGACACACATCTGTCGATATATATTAAAAAAATATAATTACTTACAGCAGAGTGAAATCACTCAAACCAAAGCAAACGCCCAGCTATAAACCTATATACAGAGCCATGTCAAAGCTCTATACTACGATAATATATACTGTATATATATCCCAATGTAACGTTTTTTTCTCCATGCACAGCTGAAAAAACCTGCGCCGAGGTGCGGCACCGCGGCCTACGGTAGTGATTACTGTCTGCGACACGCCCGGGGCTGGCTGCATCTACCTGTCGGCCAATTGTGACCCGTGGGCTAGGCGAATTTGAATGCGGCTTTCCCGTTAGTTGTGGCTCCACCGCTCCAGTTTTCTAGGCTGACATGATGAACCGACGGGGGTTCCTGGATTGAGACACGTTTTTTTCTCCATGCACAGCTGAAAAAACCTGCGCCGAGGTGCGGCACCGCGGCCTACGGTAGTGATTACTGTCTGCGACACGCCCGGGGCTGGCTGCATCTACCTGTCGGCCAATTGTGACCCGTGGGCTAGGCGAATTTGAATGCGGCTTTCCCGTTAGTTGTGGCTCCACCGCTCCAGTTTTCTAGGCTGACATGATGAACCGACGGGGGTTCCTGGATTGAGACACGTTTTTTTCTCCATGCACAGCTGAAAAAACCTGCGCCGAGGTGCGGCACCGCGGCCTACGGTAGTGATTACTGTCTGCGACACGCCCGGGGCTGGCTGCATCTACCTGTCGGCCAATTGTGACCCGTGGGCTAGGCGAATTTGAATGCGGCTTTCCCGTTAGTTGTGGCTCCACCGCTCCAGTTTTCTAGGCTGACATGATGAACCGACGGGGGTTCCTGGATTGAGACACGTTTTTTTCTCCATGCACAGCTGAAAAAACCTGCGCCGAGGTGCGGCACCGCGGCCTACGGTAGTGATTACTGTCTGCGACACGCCCGGGGCTGGCTGCATCTACCTGTCGGCCAATTGTGACCCGTGGGCTAGGCGAATTTGAATGCGGCTTTCCCGTTAGTTGTGGCTCCACCGCTCCAGTTTTCTAGGCTGACATGATGAACCGACGGGGGTTCCTGGATTGAGACACGTTTTTTTCTCCATGCACAGCTGAAAAAACCTGCGCCGAGGTGCGGCACCGCGGCCTACGGTAGTGATTACTGTCTGCGACACGCCCGGGGCTGGCTGCATCTACCTGTCGGCCAATTGTGACCCGTGGGCTAGGCGAATTTGAATGCGGCTTTCCCGTTAGTTGTGGCTCCACCGCTCCAGTTTTCTAGGCTGACATGATGAACCGACGGGGGTTCCTGGATTGAGACACGTTTTTTTCTCCATGCACAGCTGAAAAAACCTGCGCCGAGGTGCGGCACCGCGGCCTACGGTAGTGATTACTGTCTGCGACACGCCCGGGGCTGGCTGCATCTACCTGTCGGCCAATTGTGACCCGTGGGCTAGGCGAATTTGAATGCGGCTTTCCCGTTAGTTGTGGCTCCACCGCTCCAGTTTTCTAGGCTGACATGATGAACCGACGGGGGTTCCTGGATTGAGACACGTTTTTTTCTCCATGCACAGCTGAAAAAACCTGCGCCGAGGTGCGGCACCGCGGCCTACGGTAGTGATTACTGTCTGCGACACGCCCGGGGCTGGCTGCATCTACCTGTCGGCCAATTGTGACCCGTGGGCTAGGCGAATTTGAATGCGGCTTTCCCGTTAGTTGTGGCTCCACCGCTCCAGTTTTCTAGGCTGACATGATGAACCGACGGGGGTTCCTGGATTGAGACACGTTTTTTTCTCCATGCACAGCTGAAAAAACCTGCGCCGAGGTGCGGCACCGCGGCCTACGGTAGTGATTACTGTCTGCGACACGCCCGGGGCTGGCTGCATCTACCTGTCGGCCAATTGTGACCCGTGGGCTAGGCGAATTTGAATGCGGCTTTCCCGTTAGTTGTGGCTCCACCGCTCCAGTTTTCTAGGCTGACATGATGAACCGACGGGGGTTCCTGGATTGAGACACGTTTTTTTCTCCATGCACAGCTGAAAAAACCTGCGCCGAGGTGCGGCACCGCGGCCTACGGTAGTGATTACTGTCTGCGACACGCCCGGGGCTGGCTGCATCTACCTGTCGGCCAATTGTGACCCGTGGGCTAGGCGAATTTGAATGCGGCTTTCCCGTTAGTTGTGGCTCCACCGCTCCAGTTTTCTAGGCTGACATGATGAACCGACGGGGGTTCCTGGATTGAGACACGTTTTTTTCTCCATGCACAGCTGAAAAAACCTGCGCCGAGGTGCGGCACCGCGGCCTACGGTAGTGATTACTGTCTGCGACACGCCCGGGGCTGGCTGCATCTACCTGTCGGCCAATTGTGACCCGTGGGCTAGGCGAATTTGAATGCGGCTTTCCCGTTAGTTGTGGCTCCACCGCTCCAGTTTTCTAGGCTGACATGATGAACCGACGGGGGTTCCTGGATTGAGACACGTTTTTTTCTCCATGCACAGCTGAAAAAACCTGCGCCGAGGTGCGGCACCGCGGCCTACGGTAGTGATTACTGTCTGCGACACGCCCGGGGCTGGCTGCATCTACCTGTCGGCCAATTGTGACCCGTGGGCTAGGCGAATTTGAATGCGGCTTTCCCGTTAGTTGTGGCTCCACCGCTCCAGTTTTCTAGGCTGACATGATGAACCGACGGGGGTTCCTGGATTGAGACACGTTTTTTTCTCCATGCACAGCTGAAAAAACCTGCGCCGAGGTGCGGCACCGCGGCCTACGGTAGTGATTACTGTCTGCGACACGCCCGGGGCTGGCTGCATCTACCTGTCGGCCAATTGTGACCCGTGGGCTAGGCGAATTTGAATGCGGCTTTCCCGTTAGTTGTGGCTCCACCGCTCCAGTTTTCTAGGCTGACATGATGAACCGACGGGGGTTCCTGGATTGAGACACGTTTTTTTCTCCATGCACAGCTGAAAAAACCTGCGCCGAGGTGCGGCACCGCGGCCTACGTAGTGATTACTGTCTGCGACACGCCCGGGGCTGGCTGCATCTACCTGTCGGCCAATTGTGACCCGTGGGCTAGGCGAATTTGAATGCGGCTTTCCCGTTAGTTGTGGCTCCACCGCTCCAGTTTTCTAGGCTGACATGATGAACCGACGGGGGTTCCTGGATTGAGACACGTTTTTTTCTCCATGCACAGCTGAAAAAACCTGCGCCGAGGTGCGGCACCGCGGCCTACGGTAGTGATTACTGTCTGCGACACGCCCGGGGCTGGCTGCATCTACCTGTCGGCCAATTGTGACCCGTGGGCTAGGCGAATTTGAATGCGGCTTTCCCGTTAGTTGTGGCTCCACCGCTCCAGTTTTCTAGGCTGACATGATGAACCGACGGGGGTTCCTGGATTGAGACACGTTTTTTTCTCCATGCACAGCTGAAAAAACCTGCGCCGAGGTGCGGCACCGCGGCCGCCCCGCGTTGGGGGGCTGCCGCCCCCCAAACCCCCCGCGTCCGCATCTCGCTCTCCCCCCGCGCTTCCGGTTCCGTTGTTTTACGCACCTCCCCCATGCCTCCTTCACGACGCCGCACCTCCCGGGCGCGGGATGCGCTGCCTAGTGGCGCCCCTGCGCCGCGTCGGTCCTTACGCATCGCGGCGCACCTGCAGGAGATGGGCGACCTGGACGACGGCGGTCGTGGCGCCCCTGTGCCACTCTCGCTTGTGTGCGAGGTCTGCCACAGTGGTGAGGATGCCCCCCGTCTCCTTGTGTGTGATTCGTGCCAATGCGGCTGGCACACGCGCTGCTTGGTCCCGCCCCTCTTCCGGCTGCCTCCCCCGGGTCCTTGGGCGTGCCCTCATTGCGTGGCCCCGCCTCGGCCGTCCCTAGGCTCCCGACGCGCGGCCGTGTCGACCCCGGGATCCCATTCGGCCCGCGCCCCCTCCCGCAGCCCCTCGCTGGACCCTCTCCTGGGCCTTGCGGACCTCGTGGAGGGTTCCACACCGTGCTCCCGCTCTCCCCGCGCCGTCACGTCCGGCCCCTCCGCGGGGTCCCCTGGCCCTGCCCCGCCTAGCTCTGGGGATCCACCTCCGGCCAGCACGGCGGTGGCCACTGACCTGCGTCCTCCTGTGCTTGAGGGGTCCCTGGCGGCTCTCCTCCCTGAGGCTGTGGGACACCCTGCGGCGACTCCTGTGGTGGGCCCCTGGTCGGCCGCGCTTGGGTCCCACGACTTCTCCGTTTGGCCCCCCACCAACATTGCGGGCGTCAGCGCGCTCCGGCACGCCACGTTCTCTTGGCTGTATTGCCCCTTGCTGTTGGACGCTGTCGGCTTGCACGCGGCGTTTCCTACGCTCCCACGGCCCCCTGAATTTAGTGCCCTTGTGGTTCGTGTCCGGCACATGCTGCAGGCAGCCTCCCCCCCTGTCCTTGCCTCCACGCTTTGGGGGTTTGTCCTCGAGGACTACCATGCCGGCGGCCGCCTGCCTTGGCACCTGCCCGCGGTGCGCCAAGAATGGCTCCTGAATCTGGACGCTCAAGTGGCGCAGGCGGTGGTGCTCTTTGCTACAGGGCTTGCCGTGCAGGCCCAGCAGGCCGCCCGTGCGACATATCTCGCTGGGGGGGCCACCGACCACGCCTTGCTCGATCGCCCTCAGCTGCACACGTTTCTTGCCTCTGCCGGGCCCGGCTCGGCCGGCCTTGTTGCGCAGGCCCACGGGCGCTTGACTACGGCGGTCACCCCAGCGCAAGCCGCCCGCCTGCGCGTTGACTTCGGGGCTCCTGTCACCGTGCACGCCGGCGACCTGGTTCTGTACGATGCGGGGGGGGGGCGTGTTCTTGAGCTGAGCGCGGGTGCGGCCGTGCCCGCCATCTTGCACGATGTGCTCGAGCTTGCGGGCATCCCCCATGTCTGGCACCCTGCTGGTCCGCGCCGCCGTCTTCTCTCCGCCGATGAGATCGCCCGACTGCCGAGCTGGGAGCTGGGGTGGGACGCGGCGCCCGCCCACTACGGGCCGGCCCACTTGGTGGATGTCACTGCCAGCGGCCCCTCCTGCCCCATCTGCTTGGACCTGCCTCGCCCTGGTGACGGTCTCTGCCGCCTCCCTGCTTGCGGCCACGTCTTCCATCAAGCTTGCATCGCCACGAGCTTGCACGCGACCTCCGCCACCTGCCCCCTTTGCCGGGCCGCGGTCCTTTCCCCCTTGCCTCCTGGCGTTCTCCCGCTGGGGCCCTCGCCCGTGTCCGTGCGCCGCCAGTCCCACGCGCCTGCCCCGACACCTGCCTCCCCTGTGCGTGGTCGTGGGTCGCGCGCCGGCTTGGCTGCCTCCTCCAGCGCCCCCCTCCCGGCCGTGGGGGCCGTCCCCGCGCCGGTCTTGTCCTCGGCTGCCACGAGCCCTGCTGACCGCCCGGCGGCCGGCCCCGCCCTGGGTTCCGCTGCAGCTGTAGTTCCTCTGGCTGAGGGTGCTCCCGACCCCTCCCCCTCTCGACCCGGGCCGGCCCAACCGGGTGGGCGCACCCCCTCAGATGGCTTCCATTATTGCCAAGTCGATGGTCCCCTTGGTGACCCGTGTGGCGCGCGCCTGCCCAACCGGAATTCGTTGCTGGTGCACATTCGGGCTTCCCACCCCCACATCACGGAGGCCGCCATGCGCGCCATGGACTGCTACCGCTGCCCGGCAGCCCATTGCCAGCGGATTTTTTCGATCCACGGGCGGTACCAGCATGAGCGGCAGTGCCGCCGCCAAACCCCCCAGAACGGCCTGCCCGGCGGCCCGGCGGCCGCACCGGCCTCCCGGTCCGGGGCGGCCCCTCGGTCGGCCCCTGCCCCTCCACCGGCATCGCAGGGTACGAGCGATCCGGGGGACCTCTCGGCAGGCTGGGCATTCCTGGCCACGCTCCCTTTTGCCGCCTGTGCGCGCAACCCTTGCATGACGCTCCCGGACGTCCCTCACCGCGCCCGGAGCTTGTTTACGCGCTGCGCCCTGCTTTCCCTGGCCCGGATGCATAGTCACCCTCTCGACGAACTCGGCCACAAGCTGTTTCTCGTCACCCCCCGGCTCCTCTTAGCGCCGTTGGAGCGGGGCGTGCGTGGCGTACAGGGTGCGGTCATCGCTCGCTGCCGGCGGTTCCTCCTCGGGGATTGGGAAGGGCTGTGGGCGCTGCAGCCTCCGGCCTCCACCCGGGTGTCGGGGGCCGCCTCCTTTGCCCGGGTGGAAGCTGACGTCATGCGGTTGGTGAAGGTAGGTGAATTGAGCCGGGCCATGCAAAAGCTTGAACTGACCGCGTTGGCTCCCTCCACTCCCCCGACCCTGCAGGCTTTGCGCGACCTTCACCCCGACGAACCGGCCTTTGCGGTGCCCGCCCCGGCCACCCCCCCGCCCCCGCCTATTGTCCTGGACCTGGACATCTTCACGGCTGTGCTGAAGGATCTGCCGAACGCCTCCTCCACCGGCCCCTCAGGCTGGCGCTACGAGCACCTCTCCGTGATGGCGGGCCATGGCGGGGCGACCGCACTCTTTGAGGCTGCCGCCGACTTGGCCGCGGGGTCCCTGGCCCCCGCGGCGCGCCCTTGGCTGGCTGGGGCACGCCTCATTGCCCTCCTGAAAGACGACGTCCCCCCGCCTGCTGGCCGCGTTCGTCCCATTGCTTGCGGCGAGGTCCTACGCAAGCTGGTGAGTAAGGTCATTTGTCGCCAAAAGGCCCCCGAGTTTCGCGCCTACTTCTGCCCCAACCGGAGTGATACTGAGGAGTCCGTCGCGGCCCAGCTTGGCGTCGCCACCAAAGGGGGCAGCGACATCATCGTGCACACAGTTCAGGCCTACCTCGAGACGCATCCGACCCATGTGGCGCTGAAGGTGGATTGCCACAATGCGTTCAATGCTGTCACCAAGGCTAGCATCTTTGAGGCCGTCGGCGAGGCGTTCCCTGACCTTCTTGCGTGGACAGCAGCCTGCTACGGCGAACCCACTCAACTCTCCTTCCTCATGGAGGATGGGACGTTCGCCGACATCGCTTCCCGCACGGGAACCCAGCAAGGTGACCCCCTCGGCCCCTTTTACCTGTCTGCCCCGCTGCACAAGGCTCTCCAAGGTGTCCACGCTGCGCACCCGGATGTCGTGCTCCTCGCCTATATGGACGATATCCATGCCCTTGGCCCGGCCGACGCTGTGGTTGCCGCCCTGGCTGCCCTTGAAGTGGCCATGGCGGCCATCAACCTTCGGCTCACCCTCCCCAAGTGTGCAGTCTTTTCGCCCCAGGGGGACTGCTCTGGCTTCCCCGCGGCTATCCCGGGGGCATTGGCGCGGGCGCGTGGTTTCTCGTGCCTGGGCGTCCCTGTGGGTGACCCTGACTACGTCGAAGAGGAGCTCCGGGCCACCGTGGAACAGCGCACCCATGTCCTCGAGACTTGGGCGCGCCTCAAGGACCCCCAGACCAAAGGGCTCCTCCTGTGGTTTTGCGCCCACCCGCGGGTGGTTCACTGGCTCCGTGGCGCTCCCCCCCACTTGGTGCGGCTTGCCGCGGAAGGCCATGACGAGCGCATTCAGGCCGCCTTGCAGGTGCTCCTCCCCGGCCCTAGCCTGCCAGCTCACTCCATGCGCTTGGCCACCCTCCCCTGCCGCATGGGCGGGTGTGGGCTCACCCGCGCCGCCCGCCTCGCCCCCGCCGCCTTCCTTGGCTCTGTTGCTCAGGCCTGGGCGGAGATCCGCCGGTTGGTCCCCAGCGCCGTCAGCGCCATTCCCGACTTGGTCACCCCATCCCCCTTCCCCTTTGTGCAGGCTGTGCAGGATTCTTACCTCGGGATCCAGCAGGCTTGCGACCTCGTCCGCCCCGCTCAGGCCGTCCACCGTCGCCTGCCCCGGGGCACGCCCGGCGTGTCCACTGTCGTCAGTCCTAGTGTCTTCCCTGCCTGCGTTCATGAAAAACAACAAAAGACCTACGCGGGTATACTACACTGTGCCGACTGGATGGGTCTGCATGCGAGCTTGAACGATCAGGGGAAGGCTTGGCTTCACTCCGTTTCCCTTGAGGGGAGCGTGGGGTCCGCATTCCTGCGCGCCCTCCCCATGAGCCCTTTGTTCACACTGGTTCCGGCCCTTTACGCCATCGCTCTCCGCCACCAGCTCTTTGCCCCGCAACCTCTCATCACGGCGGGTGCGTCCTGCGGCAGCTGCGGGCTTGCTCTGGATACTACTGGGACGCACTACATCGCGTGCATGGGTGGCCAGCAGAACCAGAACTGGTTCCTCTATCTCCATACCGCTCTCCTCCGGGTGGTGTGTGCCATGGTTCGGTCGGTCTTTCCCCACTCCACCATCAAGTGCGAGGACGCGGATGGGGCCGCCCTCTACTCACCCAACCACCGCCCCGACATTACCGTGCTTGACTACGACGGGCAGGGTTGCCACCTGCTCATCGATGTCTCCGTGGCTCGGCCGCTTTCCGGTCGCCACATCCTCCGGGCGGCTGTGGATGCCGGCGCTGCTGCCGCTGTGGCTGAGCGCGACAAGTTTGCCTCCTACGGCAATGTGGGGCCCCACCGGGTCATCCCCTTTGTCCTTGAGGAGTTCGGGGCCATGGGCCCCAAGACAGCGGAGTTTTTCCACGAGTGCTGCCAGCGCCGTGAAGACCGCCTCGACCTCGAGGGTCAGACCGCCCCGTGGTCGGCCCGCACGTGGTCCTCGTATTGGCGGCAGCGTCTGTCACTCGCCCTCACTCGCACCGTGGCTGATGTGTTATTCCGCCGCACCCGGGCCGACTTTGTCGCGACCCATGCGGTCTAGATCCCTTCCAGGCCTGCATGGTGGGCCGGCAGCGCTGTTGCTGCGTGTAGTTTTGTGATGTATAGTTAGTTGTACCTTGTGCCGCTGGCGTGATCCTTGGATGTCTGTGTCAGATTACTATTAATTTCTTCAGGGTTATTCTCCCAGTTATCGGGTTTTTCCTTATGTTGCATGCCTATCTCACCTCCGTAATCTATCATTCTCAATGAATATATATCCCAATGTAATCTCTATAACTCTAGATATCAGCTGTTGGCATACTCAATTGACACATACAGAGGCCGTTCCGAGCTTGGCACTGGATTCGTTGTCCACATCGTCGCGTCGCTGCAGCAACACGATGTTTTCTGGCACACGCGGGCTTTGGGTTCCCGCCGGACATTTGAAAGTGCTGTCCTCCGGCTTTTTGCCTTTGCACCGTGTGCCGTTCTTGGACGTTTGGAATCATGGCATGGCTAACGTAATGACTGACTCGCTAGACCTTTTCAGTGGTTTTCCATTTGCGGGTATTTCCTCGTAAATGGTGGGAGAGTGATCGCAGCAATGGTGCTCACCACTAGACAACCCCGGCCAGTTAGGCTCAAAACACTCGCCCGCCTGGTCAAGCAAGCTGTTTCCGGCCCCACCGTCTAGGTCATCTAGTCGCTCTACACGTAAGCCAGCCATAATTTCAATGGACAAGGCTACACATTTCCATCACCATTCATATTCATCATCCTGAATGACTCGAACACGTGCGGACAAGATAACGGCAGGCTCGAGCTACCATGGTCCGGATTCTCCCGATTTCTGGCCCGCGCTGGTTGTCTCCTTGATACAGAGCCAGAAGGTATGGACTTCAACGAACCCCCTCCCGTGGGGAAGCGCCCGCACGTTTGCAAACGCGGGATCGAAGCACGCTAGACAGGACCCCTAGGGGCTAGGGTAGAGAGCTTAGACTAATGTAGATAGATTAGACCGGTAGGATTGCGTGTCCCCATCCATCCATCCATCGGGGTTAATGCTCCGTGACTCCCCAACGGGAGCACGCGTTAAAATTAATTAATTACTTTATGGACTTCAAACCACCAGGTAGCATTGATGAATTTCTATCTCTTTCGCTTGTATATTTTTATCCATTATGCCTTTTGCAAAACTTCCAAGTGCTCGCTAGGCTCGACCCTAGTCGGCACGCTACAGCAGAGTCCACGTTCAGAATCAACATAATGTCCCTCACATTACTCTGCAGGGTAGAGAAAATCAGCATTCTAAGAAATGAGCGCAATCCAATCAGACAACCCAGGTACCATACCAAGGCGATTCATAAGTTTGCACCGGAGATATTCCACCAATTGTGGCTTTGGGTTTGCAGGGGGGTCATCCCATGAAAAGTTCTCCGCCTTTGCATGATCCCCTTCCTTGAACACATGCACGAGCTGATCCAAGCCGGAAAACCGGGCCTCCGCATACAGCGTAGGCAGTTTTCTGCCTTTCAGGAGGACGAGCGGGGTCCCCAACGCCACGCACGGCAGCATGCAGTGCAGCCGGGAGGTGACCACCAGCCGCGCCCTCGCGTAGGTGGGGAGCAGCGTCTTCATCGCGTGCTGGCTCCGCAGCAAACCGTCGAACTTCAACTTCAGCACGTGGCACATGGATTTGTGCGTGAGGTTGACCGCGGAGGCGATCACGCGTTTCGGGACGAGGGAGGAGAGCGCGCCCAGGTCGGGGTCCACGATTACAACCCGCTGCGCTCCGACAGAGGCACGATGCGGCCCCCCATCCTCTGCAGGGTGAGCGTCATGCACCCTGTGAACTCGCCAGGTGTCCCCAGCCGCTCCAGGGTGCGCAGCGTGGCCAAGTCCCGTGTCCCGATCGGTGCGTGCTGGCGCAGGAAGGGCAATGTCTGCTGGCTTAGAAATCCGTTGCGATCAGGGGAAAAGTGCATCGACACCATGACAGGGCGCAGGCTGGGCGATGGCGGCCACGAGGCTGGCCGCTGGCCCCACCAGCCGTTCATGATGGTGATCGCGCCTGGGCCGCTGGCACCCGTCACATGGTTCGTGGGCACCACGGGTGGCAGCGCATGCGCCAGCGTCACATTCCTGTCGCGTGCCTCAAGCACGCCACGTCGGCGTTGATGCAAGGAATCACCGCGCGCTTGCCCGATGCGCTGGCTTTCCCCCTCCCCGTGGGTCACGTTGTCGGCCGTGCTGGCGTGCGGGTCCACCCAATGGGTCAGATCGTGCCCCCTGACCACCATCGGCTCGTGCAGCTTTTCGCGTTCAAAGAAAACGTCCACAAAGGGCAGCCATTGGGCGGCCGCCAGCAGCTGAATGTCATCGCCAATGTTGACGCCACTGTTGACAAACAGGGAGCCAAAGTGCATACGATGAAGGTCTCCCGGTGCGAGATCTCGCCACGTGAGGCCAGGGGGAACCGCGCGATGCGGGATGTCTGATGCAGACGACAGCTCGCAGACGACGCGCCAGTCCCATACCAAGGGCAGCGGCGCGTAGGCCGTGTATTCCGGGTAGCTGGTGACCATGTGCGCCATCATGCGCCACACCTCGGGGCTACCCTTGGGGAAGCGGCACAGGCGGAGGCAGTCGGCCGACCACAGGGGCTCGGAGAACATCCACTGTGGCAGCGGCGCCTGCGCTAAGTGGTACCGCAGGTCGATGTAGGTGCCGCCAAAGGCATACAGGGCGGAGAGCAGAACCGCGACGTGGAAGTGGGAGGGGAAGGTAGTACGGGTGATGAGCTTATAGAACGGGCTGTGAGACAGCCAGTGCTGCATGGGGCTCTCCGGGGGGATGAGGTCGCGAAGGCGCAGCTTCCACGTCTTAAGGTTGGCTTGGCGCGGGGCGGTTATGCTGTTCGCGCAGTCGGCGGAGCCGCATATAACGAGGACGCGTTTGTCGGGGTGTGCTCGAGCAAGCGCGAGGGCATTGCCTTGCAGTTGTTCGGGAAGCGGACTTGTCACAGGAAGCCAGAGTAACAGGATGTCAGGTGTGAACGCCATCTCCACGTCGCCAAGGGTGACGCTTCTTTGCTCGCCCAGACGACGGCAGTGGACAGGTGTCGGCGATGCGCTCGTGGTAGTAAAGGCAAGTACTGCCATAAAAGCAAAAGTAATCTTGTCCATCAGTTCCAGGAAGGCACCCACGTGATGAAACGATCGAAAGTACCCACAAAGTCAGCAAATGTCCGGACATTAATGCGTATGAAAAGGACGTGTTGATCCGTGGGTGCCGCCTTCAATGTCCTGGGCCACGAGCTCGCTCTGGCTATCAGATACTGTTTGCATAATTAAATGATGATGTATGCGACCTGCGGCCGGCAAACCCTACGGCTTCTCAAGGCAAACCCTCTTCAGAGTTGCAGACGTTGGCGTACTTGGCAATCGCTGTTAATGCAGAACGTGCACTATAAAACAGTATCAACTCAAGATATAGGCTACTGGCAAACCTAGGCCAACGACACTTTGTCACATTATGGACAGAGTCCTGCCCTTCGATTCATCAGCCGTAGTATTGCAAACAGCTTTATACATGATGGCGCCCATATTGGAATAACAAAAAGGAAAGGACATTGAAATGCCGATCAGCAAATCAATATACCACTTCTGCTCAAACAGCTTGGCAAGTTTGCAGTATTTTGTGTATCAATAGCACTTCTGTGTAAGATATGTTCTTTCATCTAGTTTGCTTTAAGCTTACCCATTTCCCCGAAAAAAAATTCGTTTGTTTTTTGGTATGCGGCCCTCGTGACCACAAAGCGCTGGTCCCGCTCGGGTCCAGTGACACAAGTGCAGACAGTGCAGTTGTGTGCAGTGTGCTGCAGTCACGTGCTGGACTTCTACAGGTTACGTTCTGTAGGTATACGGGGGTCTCCGGAAGACCGGAAACCCCCGTATAGAATCTCTGCGTTGGCGCGGCGGTGGCAATGGTGGGCACGGGATGACTGGGATCCAGCATCAATCCAACTGAGTGAACTGACGGACTTGACTTGCCGGCAAGACAATTTTGATTTTTCCCGCCCAGTTGCCGACGAAGGTTGTGACATCACGAAAGCTGTTCTATGGGGCCCCTGTTCTAAGAAATTTGTGAAAGCTGGTCCAAGTCAACTTGTCGGGATAGGTATGAAGGAATCTTGGAACCATACGTCATGAATCTCTTCTGGCTGATGTGCGGCGTGTGAACACAACGTGATCACAACAACAACAACGTGCGTCATGACTAATCCGCTGACGCACGCACGATGGCTCGTTCCCAGGCGGAAAACAAAGCCTAACCAGCGCGAATTCGGCGCGCCTTCCACGTGTTTAGCAGCTATGGGTGGATTCCCATGGGATTTCAGGTTCTGAACGCAGGAAATATCTCAGCATGTTCGAGTTCCGAGAGCTCTCAGCAGAGCCAGGGTCGATCCGAGATTCGTCCGCTCGCTGCCATGAAACGTGGCGCCCGCTCAACAAAAGTCTGCTGACAAGTACAAAAAACGTGCTGAATGTGCTGCTTGTCAAACATCCTACCCTGCTGAGTGCTGACTCGGACGGCAAAACTTGATCGGCCCGCCAGGAGAACGCACAATTAATTATTCCGAACGCATTTCTTCCGTGGCACGAAGTCGCCGAGCTCGTCGTCGACACTAAGCAAAGTTCGTCGCCGGGAACTGCACACAAGCCGACACGTTTCCACTGTTACCTTCTGTTCCCGGCGGCAACCTGCGACGCCATGGCGACGAGAGGAGCGCTGCGTCTCTTACGCAGCTCGGCTCGCTTGGGCACTGCGTCGACGCCGTTGGCTAATGCCATCCGAACATCCCCGGCCGTGCTCGCACTTTTGCAGAATGGCATCCATAAGTCCGAGGTTTGCCACCCCACGACGAACTGGTTGCGTTCTTTCCGATCGTCGGCAGCGGCTGCTGGTGGGATCATCGATCCCTCCACCGTCGTCGGAACGGAGCTAGACCCGAAAATGTTTTGTTATCAGGTGCGGCGTTTATTACTGGCAGCATGCGCCAGTCGTACTTTCCTAACCTTATCCCAGTGAGCATGGAATCTTTTCTTTTCTCTAAACTATGGCTGGCGTTACGAAAGCTTTTTGAACTTAATCAATCACTGATAGTAATCTAGGCATCCTCCCCTTCCTTTCCGATGGTGTGCCGCTTGCCCGCATGTTCGTGGCGCGCAGTGCGAGCAGGCCCTTGGACAGAAGGGCTGCGTGAAGATTGGCCAGTGCGGGAAGACGCCTGAGACCGCTGCCCTTCAAGATCTGCTGATCTACGCAGTGAAGGGACTGGGATCTTGGGCTCATTATGCCCGCACGAAGCACGGCATCGAAAACGATGCCGTGAACAACTTTGTTCACGGCGCCATGTTTGCCACCCTGGTAAGCGTTTCGACGTCTCCATCTGGCTGCATAGCGATATGCTATTTAAATACTCTATGAATCCTTTTAAGAGAAATTCTTAATATTCTTATTTTTCCAAAAATATATATATTTTTTCCCTTTACCCTTGACAAGATTTTCGTCTGGCTGTTTTCTCTTTGGGTTAATTGCCATGGTTTTTGCTCGCAGACCAACGTCAACTTTGACTCGCAGCGCTTCATGGAGTATTTGAGCGCCGTCGAGGCGCTGCGCAACCAGATAATCAAGCAGGTGCAGGCCAAGGGCGACAACAAGGGGCCGGATGCCCCCAAGCTGCCCTGGTTTGACCGGCTGCCACCACCTGCCGAGTTCTCCATCGCCGAGGCAATGGGCCCGGGTGTCACGGATGTCTCCAAGATGGTCGCGCTGGCCAAGCTCGCAAGTAAGTGCCAGGCTGCTGCAACTTTTTTTCTTAGCTCCTGGGCTCAACCGTGGCTGCGTGTTTTTCTAAGATGCAAAGCAGCAACATGCTAAATGGTGACACAGCTGTCTTCATAAAAGCCTAACAAACGTACTAAAGCAGGAAAAAGCTGTCATCACAATGCCCTTTAGCCTGCCATCCATCTTTTCGCCCTCAAGCTTCATCCATTCATCCTTTGCCGCAAAGCCACGTAGGCAAATCATCACTTCGCGCCTAGGTGGATTTTGGTGACACCTGCACTGCTTGTGTGCCCGGCCCCCCGGTCGCCATACGCAGGCGTGATGCACCGCCGCGAGGTGATCAACAACGACACGCTGGTGGGCATCCACGAGCTGCTCACGTACGGGCTCAAGGGCATGATGGCCTACTACCACCACGCAGTGCGCCTGGGCCAGCACGACGCGTCGGTGGTCGCGTTCATGCAGGAGGCGCTCGCGTTCCTGTGCAGTGAGGACAGCAAGGACCTGGGCAAGGCCCTCGACTTTGCCTTCCGCTGCGGCGAGAACAACGTCAAGACGCTCGCGCTGCTCGACACCGCACACGACAAGGTGCTGGGCACGCCCTACCCTGCAGAGGTGCGGACCACCCCGGTGGCCGGCAAATGCATCCTGGTCAGCGGGCACGACCTGTGGGACCTCAAGACTCTGCTCGAGCAGACGGAGGGCACCGGGATCAACGTGTACACGCATGGGGAGATGCTGCCCGCGCACGGGTACCCAGAGCTCCGCAAGCACAAGCACCTGGTGGGGCATTTCGGTGGCGCATGGATGCGCCAGCAGACCGACTTTGTCAAGTTTCCCGGCGCGATCCTCATGACCACCAACTGCATCATGGAGCCGTCGTCCTTCTACCGCAAGCGCATCTTCACGACGGGCGAGGTGGGGGTGTCCAACGCGCCGCACATCCCCGACGGCAAAGCGAATGGGCGGCCCGTGACCGACTTTTCGGAGCTGATCGAGTGCGCCAAGCGCGAGCCGGGGTTCCGGTCCACTGAGGAGAGCCCCAAGCCAGTCACCACCGGGTTTGGCCACCGCTTTGTGCTGTCCATCGTCGACAAGGTCATGGGCGCGATCCAGAGCGGCGACCTCAAGCACATTTACCTGATCGGCGGCTGCGACGGCAGCGAGATGGACCGCTCTTACTTCACCGAGGTCGCTGAGGGCCTGCCCAAAGTGAGCACAGGCGGCGCTGGTTAACGCCCATTCTTAGATGGTTGGATGGGAGTGAGCCTGTGGGGCGGGCTGTTTTCTATTGTTTTTCAGAGACTGCGTTTATTTGTCACGGGCCCTGCTTCACACGAATCACACTTGTTGGCACGCATGCTGAGTTGCGACCAGCGTCGTTCTTCTTGACGCATCCATGCTCTGCTGTTCTCTCTTTTGTTTACCCTTTTCATGGCGTCTCAGGACTCGATCATCCTGACCATGGGCTGCGGCAAGTTCCGTGTGAACCAGCTGGAGCTGGGCACGCTCCAGAAGAGCGGCCTGCCCCGCCTGCTGGACATGGGCCAGTGCAACGACTCGTACTCGGCTGTCGTGGTCGCGCAGGCGCTCGCCAAGGCGCTCAACACGGACGTGAACAGCCTGCCCTTGACGCTCATCGTGTCCTGGTTTGAGCAGAAGGCCGTTGCGGTGCTGCTCTCGCTGCTGCACCTGGGCATCAAGGGTGTGCGCATTGGACCGCGGCTGCCCGCGTTCCTCACACCAGAGGCGCTCACGCTGCTTAACCAGAAGTTTGACCTCAAGCCGACCAACTCGTTTGACGCGCAGACGGACCTCAAGGCCATCCTTGCGGGCAAGTGAGGCGGCCACAGGGCGTGGAGTGCACGCAAGGGAGGGAGCACAAAGGGAACAAGAGGAGTGGGAGGGGCTGAGGATGCGCGGCTGGTTCAAGCCCGTTATCGGCCACCCACAGCGATTTTGTTTGAATGTCCGCATTCGTCCTTGTGTGGTCTTCAATTTTGTCTCGCCGTATTCCTGCGGCTGTAGCTCCTAAGACATTTTTGTGTGATAGATTCCTTGGTTTTTGTTAGAGTTTTAGCGTACCGAGGTCGCTGACTCAGCAGCTGGTCTAAAATCTGGTACCCTGGGTTAGGCGGCCCTTTGTGACACCTGGGCTGTTGTCCTAATCTGCAATTTTCCTCATTAGTTTGTATCAATAATTTTGGAACTTTTAGTGAAGAGCCTATGTCCAGGTACGTTCGAATTTTGGCAAGCAGCATAGTAGTATCATGTCTCTTTGATATCATGTGCAGGCTTTAGATTTTGTGAAACACCTATTTTCACATGATGTGGGATTGGTTATACACATTTGTCTCATTATCATTTTCCTTCTGTAAACAAAATTTTGTTTGTTGCAAGTCTTGTGTAAACTATCTTTTTTCTCCGATTCGTCCCACATGTCAGTGAACGAACCAAAAATCACATAGATGAGGTCACTTTGCATGAGAATATAAATTGAGACAAATAACTACCTAGCAACTACCTGTCCCGCACAGATCAGGTAGACGCATCAGATAGACTAGCTGGCACCAAACCCGCCCAGCCTGGGCGATATGTCCTCACCTGGCGTGCCCCAGGCCGCGCGCGGCAGGGCCGCCACCCGTGGACTTTTCGTGATAGACTCGGCATGGACATGTGCTACACTAGACGCGACGGGCTCACGCCCGGGCAGCCTCCTGGTTTTTCTGTAATATGGAGGCAGATGGTATGCAAGGATAGATGGCAAGTAGTGATGAAGGACACCACCCCCAAGTCTGTGGGGGCTCCGCGTGGGACCGCGTATGGCATTCATAGCGATTCGGGCCGCGGTGCCCACACCCCTGTAACTACGACCTAGATAGCTTACACCATCCATGCCATCGCCCTTGCTCGCCTGCGGTACGATGCGGCGGTCGGTGCCGACCACCTTTCTGCTGAGCTGCTGAAGACCCCTGATCTGGCGGTTAAGGATCTTCTGCTGGCGTTCTGCAACCGTGTCCTGCTCTCTGACGAGCCTCCGCCTGCTGAGTGGCAGACGGCCATCCGCGTCATGCTGTACAAGAAGGGCTCTGCTGCTGACCCCGGTAACTATCGGGGTGTCTGCCTCCAGAGCGCCGCGCTGAAGGTCTTCATGCGCATGATGCTGCACAGGCTCCGCGCCGCGCTGGACCCACACCTGGGTGAGTCTCAGATGGGTTTCCGTCGTGGTCGTAACACTGTCATGGCTGTGTTTGTCGCGCGCCGATTGATGGAGGAGGTGCGTCGCCTTCCCCCTGACAGTTTGCCGCTGGTCTTCATTTTTGTTGACTATATCAAAGCCTTTGACACGGTTCTCTGGGAGGCTCTTTGGGCCATCCTAGCTCTGGATCGGGTGCCACCTGCGTTTATTGCTGCCATTCGCCGACTGTATGAGGGCTCACAGGCAGAAGTGCGGACTGCGGAAGGCACCACCCCACCATTCCCCCTTCACCACGGGGTGTGGCAAGGTTGTGTCCTGTCCCCATACCTGTTCATTATTGTCGTGGATCACGTCATGCGCCGGGCACGTGCGCGCTTTACTGCTCTTAAGGGGTTCGAGCCAGGCTTGGACATCCTTAACGTGAAAGAGCACGGCGGGGTTAGACCTGGTTACCGCCTTGCCGACCTGATTTATGCGGATGATACCACCCTCATCGAGAGCCCCGAGCACATTCAGACCTGGCTGGACTGCCTGGGCCTGGAGGCGCGGGCGGTGGGGTTGGAGATTAGTGTCAAAACCGAGGCGATGGTGATTGGGGCATCCAGTAAACCACCGCTGCCGCGCCTGCTCGACGGGACGGAGGTCCCGTTCCGCGACCGCTTCAAGCTGTTGGGGAGCTGGCTTCCTGACACCGCCGACGATGTGGACACCCGCATCGGCCTTGCCTGGGCCAAGCTCCGTTCGCTCACACCCTACTGGCCAGCGCTCGAAGGGCCTGGGCGGGCACCGCAAGCGCATGCTCTTTAAGGTCCTCGTCCTCACGGTGCTCACGTATGGCGCCGAGGCGTGGACCCTCCCGGCACCCAAACTGGCAGCTAGGCTAGACGGCACGGTTTACAGGATGCTCCGACAGGTCCTTTACGTAGGTTTTTCCGAGCGTCCGTCATCAGAATCTTTGTATCATGGGCATGCCTCGTGTTTCGGACGAGATTAGGCAGCGTAGGATAGCATTTGTAGGACACCTTGCCCGCACCAGCCAGGTCGACACCACCCTCGGTCTGGCCGGCCCCCAGCGGCTTGGCCAGCCAGGGCGGCACATTCTGACCTGGCCTGGCCCCGCGGACATTCCCAAACGGGTAGGGAAACCTGTCACGAACTACGTTCAGATGTTGCTGGACGACCTAGTGGTCCCAGCCCAGTTTGAGCACCGCATCCACTCTCTCTCCCGTCGATCTTTGGACTGTCATGCAGGACAAGACGCGGTGGAAGAAGATTGTCAAGGCGCACACGCCCGACCCTGTGGGCAAGCCACCTCCCCCCAAGCGGAGGAGGCGTTTTGATGAGTAGTGTAGTTAGGATTTTCTAGATAGCTTAGAGTTTAATAGTATAGTTCGATCACGCGGCTTCCTCCACCCCATTAATTAATTAATTAATTATCAACATCACTCCGTTGGGAGTAGATGTAGCACATAGCCCTGAGAAGGGGCATATGGCTTTTAATACATTCTACCTAGGCTACTTCATGCAAGGGTGGGAATGTAAGCTACCCCTGCTCTAGGTGCACCAGGGCACCCGCACCCTCATGGTCTATCACGCTATGCCCGGGTAAGGGGGGAGCATGCCTGTGAGGGGGAAGATCATCATGGCTATACAAAAACTAGAGCGTGGCATCTCAGCAGAGAGCAGCTCTCTGCATGGGCACAGCATTACTAAATAAAACTAGGCATCGTCTGGAGTGTGGCTCATCATAGGCACACATGTACATGATTACATAAAGCCCGTGGCTTAGCTGGAATAGGGCCTGTAGGAGGCGTACATGTACATGGCCACGGTCTATCTATTCTACACTACTACTGCTGTATTCCCCTAAGCTGGGGCGTCTGGAGTCGCTGGGGCCGCGGGGGTCGCCTGCCAGGGCTTGTGGCCGACGTAGATGGCCGCCCCCTTCCAGTACACCGGACTCCACCCCATCCATCATGGAATATGTGCTACATGACCTCCCCACGGAGGCATGTTATAATTTAATTCATGCCATCCCATGTTACCCTCCCACTGAGGACTTATGCTCACGTGACGCAGTCACGTGTCTATTAATTAATTTTTATTAAATGAATTAACTACCTGTCAACTAACTAGTTGTCTCACTTACTACTAGCCATTTTTTCACAGACTAGCCACTACTAGCAATTTTTTCATAGACTGGAACACACGGTAGAAGGACGCCACAAGATGCTGGTGCACACCCCCATTGGTCGCTTGACGACGACCTGACGCCAGCCCAGCAGCAGCAACGCCGCCACCAGTGGCCCGACTACCTCCGCCACAAGACCAACCCCGAGAAGCCCCAAGTGTACTCAGTGGCGGGGCGGGGACCTTTATGTCAACAAGAGCCTGATGAAGCCCACCCCGGGCTCCCCCACGATAGAGCATTCAAGCTAGTTGTCTAGATGGGGGCAATCGACAATCATGGGATAGCTTATTAGGCAAGTATGCGTTCCCTCTTTTCCTTCTTAGTTTTGGTTGTTTGTGTTGGTCGTGGTGGTGTGTGTGTGTGTATGTATGTTTTCCCTATCAACCTTTCTTGTTACCCTCTGTGTCCCTCCATGCCGGTCTACCTATAGAGATAGCCACGCGGCTCCCGCGGCCTTTGCGTCTTTCCTCTCAGACAACTACCCTAGTCCTTCCACGGCGTTGGATTGCCATGCGTCCAGGCATAGTTGTCTCACGCACTTCATTAATTATATAATTACCTGAACAGAACTCCGTTAATTAATTAATTAATTAATTAATTAGGAACATAACTCCGTAGGGGGAAGATATAGCAGCAATCGGCGGCACGCTGACTGCTGAACTTCCTCACATTTCCACCGCCGCCGCCTCCACCTCCACTGCCATTTCCGCCTCCACTGCCGACATCAAAGCCCAGCTCCTCGACCTCGACCACCGCCTTCAAGCCACCGCCAACGCCCTTGAGAGCTTGCATGACACCGCCGGCCTCACCGCCCAGGCGGTGAAGGACATCGCCGCCCAGCCGGCGCCTGCTGGCCCGGCCGGCGATGCTCCCTCCACCTGGGCGGACTTGCTTAAGCAGCACACCACCTCCACCACCTCCACCATCTCGGCACAACTCAAGCAACAAGCCCTCGACCTTCGCGAGGAAGCCGACATCGCGCGGCGCAGCCACAATGTCATCGTCAAGCACTTCGACCAGCAGGCAGGTGAGACCTCCACGAGCCTTCTTGAGGCATTTAAGCGCGCCATTCTTGCCCCCATGTTACTCACTGGTGAGCTGGACATGTCGGCTGTCCGCCTCCCCCGCGCGCGGGGAAGGCTGGCCCGGCACCCGTGCTCCTCACCTTTAAGTACATGGCGGACAAGCTGGCGTTCCTTAAATGCCGCAAGAAGCTCTCGGAGACTCGCTTCACGCTGGACGACGACTTGACCCTGGCCCAGCAACAACGGCGACGCGAGCTATGGCCGACCTACCTTCAGCTCCGGCAGAGCGCAAGGGGGAAGCCGGTATACTGGAGGGGGGCGGTCATCCACGTTGACCACAAGCCCTGGCAGCCCCCTCCTGCCACCTCAGACTAGGAATATATATTAAAAATATAATTACTTACAGCAGAGTGAAATCACTCAAACCAAAGCAAACGCCCAGCTATAAACCTATATACAGAGCCATGTCAAAGCTCTATACTACGATAAGACCAATGGAAACGCCTAACGGGAGGAACCTAATAGCCCTACTACTGCACCGCAAAATCAGCCCGCGTACGGCGGAGCATGATGTCAGCCATGGCCCGAGTCAGCGCCACCGACAAGCGCTGACGCCAATATGACGTCCAGGTCCGCGCCGACCATGGGGCCCGCTGGCCCTCCAGGTCCAGCCGGTCCTCCCGGAGCCGGCAACACTCCTTGAAGAAGGCGGAGGTCAGGGGCCCCATGGCCCCAAACTCCTCCAGGACAAAGGGCACCACACGATGGTGCCCGACGTCGCCGTAGGCCAGGAGCTTGGCCCGCTCCGCCCGGTCCGCCGTGTAACCTGCCGTGAGGGAGGCCCCAGCCACGTGGCTAAGAGCCAAGGGCCGCGCCACCGAAACGTCAATAAGCAGATGCCGGCCACCCCCCTCAAAGTCCAGCACCACGATGTCAGGCCGGTGGTTGGGGGAATAGAAGGCAGCGCCATCCGCATCCTCGGACCGGATGTTCGCGTGGGGGAAAACCGACCGGATCATGGCGAGCACCACCGTCAGGAGGACAGTGTGCAAATACAAATACCAATTCTGATTCTGTTGGCCCCCCATGCAGGCAAGGTAGTGAGTCCCCGTGGGATCCAGCGGCTGCCCACAGCTACCACAAGGCCGCCCGGCCGGAACAAGAGGCTGCGGGGCAAATAGCTGGTGCCGGAGCGCCACCGAGTAGTGGCTGGGAGCCAAGGCGAATGGGGGGGCCATGGGAAGAGCACGAAGGTACGCCGAGCCCACACTCCGCAAGGAAAGCGAGAACAGCCACGCACGTCCCTGGGCGTTGAGGTCCGCGAAAAGAGCAATCCAATCAGCCGTGTGCAGAATACCCGCGTAGGTTTTCTGGTGTTTATCGATGACGCGAGCAGGGAATGCGGCGGGAGATTGAACGGAGGCGACCGAGGGAGTGCCGCGAGGGAGGTGGCGCTGTACCGCCTGAGCGGCACGGACGGGAGAACAGGCCTGCTGGATCTCAGCATAGGCCTCCTGGATGGCGGTGACGAAGGGCAAAGGGCTGCTGGGGTCCAGGAGGTCAGGCGCTGCTGTTGCCAAAAGGGGCAGGAGCCGGCAGCTTTCCGCCCACGACTGAGCGACGGAGCCCAAAAATGCTGCTGGGGCCAGCCGGGCGGCACGAGTCAGACCGCAGCCACCCATCCGTGCAGGCAGGGAGGCAATGCGAATAGCATGTGGCGGGAGGTCGGGGCCCGGGACCAGCTGCGCCAAGGCCGACTGGATGCGTTCGTCGTGGCCCTCGGCGGCCAGCCGGACCTGAGCCGGAAGAGCGCCCCGGAGCCAGTGAACGACGCGAGGGTGAGCGCAAAACCACAGAAGCAGACCCTTGGTCTGCGAATCATGAAGGCGCGCAATCAAGGGCAGTACCTCAGTGCGTGCCTCGAGGGCGGCCCGCAGAGCATCGATGACAAACGCGGGGTCGCCAACCGGAACGCCGAGGACATCCAACCCATGGAGGCGCTCGTCCCGGCCCAAGAGCTGGGGCGGAAAGCCGGAGCAATCACCTTGGGGCGAGTACACCGCGCACTTGGCCAGGGTCAACTGGAGGTTGATGTCGGCCACCGCGGTCTGCAGTGCCAGCAGAGCCGCGGTGGTGTCCGGCACAGGGCCCAGAAGGTAGATATCATCCAAGTAGGCCTGAATAGCGACCGCCGGGTGGAATATATATACCAGTAGTGTAGATTAGTAAGGCTTAGCCTAGCATGTGGCCCACGCGCATGTGCGCCCATAATGGCCCCCATGGATGATGCCTTCAACATTTAGCCATGCTTTGTCTATAATGGGACCCCCATGGATGTTGCAGAATTTAGCCATGCCATGCAGAGAGATGCTCTCTGTCGAGAAGCCATGTCCTAGCTCTTGTATAGCCATGATGATCTTCCTCCCTCACAGGCATGCTCCCCCTTACCCGGGCATAGCGTGATAGACCATGAGGGTGCAGGTGCCTTGGTGCACCTAGAGCAGGGGTAGCTTACATTCCCACCCTTGCATGAAGTAGCCTAGAATGTATTAAAAGCCATATGCCCCTTCTCAGGGCTATGTGCTACATCTACTCCCAACGGAGTGATGTTGATAATTAATTAATTAATTAATTAATAACTCCGTTGGGAGTATATGTAGCACATAACCCTGAGAAGGGGCATATGAGCCTATAATACATTCTAAGCTACTTCCTGCAAGGGTGGGAATGTAAACAACACTTGCTCTAGGTGCACCAGGGCACCCGCACCCTCATGGTCTATCACGCTATGCCCGGGTAAGGGGGGAGCATGCATGCCTGTGAGGGGGAAGATCATCATGGCTATACAAGAGCTATGGCATGGCTTCTCAGCAGAGAGTGACTCCCTGCATGGGCACAACATTACTAAATAAGGCTAGGCATCGTCTGGAGTGTGGCATGCACATCATAGGCACACATGTACATGATTAAATAAAGCGCGGGGCTTAGCTGGGATAGTGCCTCTAGGAGGCGTACATGTGACATGGCCACGGTCTATCTATTCTGCACTACTACTGCTGTATTCCCCGAAGCTGGGGCGTCTGGAGTCGCTGGGGCCGCGGGGGGGGGGGGTCGCCTGCCAGGGCTTGTGGCCGACGTAGATGGCCGCCCGGCCTTCCAGTACACCGCGGCTGCCCCGCCTTGGTCTGCCGAAGCTGGAGGTAGGTCGGCCATAGCTCCCGTCGCCGTTGTTGCTGCGCCAGGGTCAAGTCGTCATCAAGGGTGAAGAGAGTCTTCTCGAGCCGCTTGCGGCGTCTGAGAAAAGAAATCTTGTCCGCCGGGTGAGGAGGAGCGGGGGCGGCCCTGCCTTACCCCGCGCGCGGGGAAGGCGGTGGGCAGCCAGCTCGATCTCACCGTTAAGGCAGAACTCCGTTGTGAGTACATTAATTAATTAATTAATTAATTAGACTCGTGCTCCCGTTGGGGAGTCACGGAGCATTAACCCCGATGGATGGATGGATGGGTGCAAACAGTCCTACCGGTCTAATCTATCTACATCAGCTACATACTACATCTATCTCACAGCATGCTTACTACAACATCTATCTAGACAGCCGCACGCTGCCCTAGGGGAGCTGTCTGGCGTGCCTCCCACGGGATTGCACACGCGGGCGTTTCCCCACTGGGGGGGGCTCGTTGTCCTCTATGACCTGGGCCCACTTGGCCTTGTCCATCATCTTCTTCCAAATCACGGAGAGGCCTAGGCCCCCCATGTCCTCTACTAGCTGTTCTTTGAAGGTGCGGGCCTTGCGGCGTCTAACGTCACTGGGCCCGGCCCACGTCAGGAGGTGCCGGCCAGGCTGGGCTGGTCGCAGTCCTGCGGGGGGGCCACGTGAGGTGTCTACCTGGTTGGTGCGAGCTAGGTGCCCTACTAGCTGCAGGCGTCGCTGCTTAATGGTGCTGGTGATATAGGGCATGCCCTGGTACAGGTCCTCATTGCAGACATGAGCAGCATATCCTACTCTGAAAATGGAACGCAGCATGTTGGTGACCGCGCCGTCCAGCTTGCGGGCCAGGTCGGCGGTGAGGGTCCACCTCTCGGCCCCATACGTGAGAACAGGAAGGACGAGGACCTTGAACAGGTCCTGTTTCTCGATCTTGCCCAGGGGCTTGCGCCACAGGGCCCGGTACTGGCGTAAAGCGTGCCAGGCGAGGGAGATGCGATGGTCCACATCAACCTCGCAGCTGGGGAGCAGGCTGCCCAGCAGCTTGACGCGGTCCCGATACAGGACTCGAGAGCCGTCGAGGAGATAGAAGAGGGGCGGCGGTGAGTTGGTGAGCCCAACCGCCAGGGCCTCTGTCTTCTTGCTGACCTCAAGCCCCACTGCACGGGCCTCGATAGCCAGGCAGTCAAGCCATGTCTGCACCGGTGCTCAGTGGGAGTACATGTAGCACATATCCCTGACTAGAAGGGGTAATTAATAAAGTAATTAATAAATAGACACGTGACTGCGTCACGTGAGCATAAGTCCTCAGTGGGAGGGGAACATGGGATGGAATGAAAAAAAAGCCACTGAGGGCCATTCACACCACACGCTAACCTTTATCGTGGGATATGCACCACATGCGGGTCGAGCTCAGGCGGAACGTGAGGCCTTCTTGGACGCCCTCAAGGAGGAGGAGGCCAACATCCCAGCTCGGCACTTCCTGGTTATGCTGCTCGACGCCAACGCCACGCTGCCAGTTGGCACTGGGGGCGCTCTGTATTCCCCAACCAACACGACAGCCAACGGTAACACGCCTTTATTTGCGAATCTGCTGGCAGAATCTGCGCTGGTTGCATGCAATGCTTCTTTCGCACGCCCCGCTGAGCAGCTGGCCACCTTTTTTGGGCCGTCGGATCGGGTGGTGTGCCTTGACTATGTCTGTGTACGCCGGGCTCAGCGCCCCTCAGTTGTCGATGCTCGCGTCCTGCAAGATTCTGTCAGCACGGTGGAATCTGATCATCGTCTCGTGCTCGCTCGCATCAGATCGCGGTGTCCTGGGGTGAAACCGTCGCGACAGCTGGCACCTTAGCCAGATTTGAAGGTGCTCCGGATTGTGCTGAAGGATGCCGACAACTGACAAGATGTCAGCAGAAGAACAGGCCGCTACTATGTCGCACAGGGATGATTTCCTGGCCGTATTCGACGCCCGGCCCGGGGCAGCCGACAGCAGTTACACGCCATATTCCGCCGCCGGGGGATATTTCAGTGATCCTCCGTGGTGTCGCAGCCAAGTATCGCCTGGCGGCCCGCACCCTTCCCACCTTGCCTCTATCCGCGCCGGCAGCTTGCTGTCCACCGTCACGCACCGACAGTGGTCGCCGCCAGGCAGATGCTCCGCCGCAACAGAGATCCGATCGCCAAACCAGGGCTGCAAGCAGCTCTGAGGGCCGCCTACGAGCAGGCTGAGAAGGCAGATGCTCAGCAGATGGTCAAGGACCTGCGCAGCTGCCAGCAGAAGCACGACGGCAAGGGGGCCTGGTTCTGGTACAAGCGCCTCGGGCACCCGGACGGCCTCGGCCGGCCCCACCGCCACGACGTCCCCGGCGCCCCAGCCAAGCGGCTTCGTACCTGGGCCACGGCCACGGCCGAGGTCGTGGGGACAGCTGCGCCGCCCCCACCCCTGCTCCCAGCCGCCGCCGCCCGCCCCATAGCAATACCCCACCACACTCATCGAAAATGGCTGTGTTTGAGTGTATATTTTTCGCGACCGGTTCAGTCCTTTTCGGTCCCCAAGTACCGTCGAACCACAGCGCGGTACCTAAAATTGCGTAACGGAAACTGAAAGAACCGAAACTGTAGGATGTTGTCATGGACCGTATGAATGAATTTTGTCGCCCGTACGAGGGATTTGACGCACCGTACGAGGAGTTGTCATGGACCGTATCCGTAACCGTACGATGGAACCGCGAGTTATAGTGACCACCTGCCTCCGTGGCAGGGCAGGCAGGGAAGGTAGAGGCTATGGCACTCGTTAATATTAATCGAAGGGGAAATTTCGCCAAACGTGCAACGTGCGTGCTCACATACGACTTTCGGTGGGTACCTAAAAGGAGTAAAATACTTGCCTCATGGCTTGTTCAAAGCCGACAGGGCGTACTGTGGGTTTACTGTATCCCTAAGGTGCAAATACTTAGGAGGCGCTGGGAGGCGTGCAAAATTTGATGGCCATTGCCTCGGACATGGTCAGATATGGACACTAGTTAACAGGAAGGTGAGAGTTAACTGGAAGGTGAACAAACTTATGGGAATATCGAAATTTGAAGCGGCAGGCACTCTAAAATTTCAACAAGAATCGCAGCCTTGGTTGGTCATGACGATGATGCGCAGTTTAAGAAGCGTCAGAAAATGGGGCAGGCTTTAATTTGCACCTTTAGTGGTACGGATTGAGGCCAGCTGTAGGGCTCTCAGGTCGTTGTTAGTATTAGTGTAGGCTTGCAGACTGTATGGCTTCTGGTGCCCCGTGCGAAGGTGTCTATTCTTTATCGTGTACTCACGAATCCGAGGCTTCGAATATTTTACAGCTGCAAAGCGTCACGACGGCCGCGGTTCCAGTGGTGCGTCAAGGTTTGGTTGTTATATACATGAAGAGGGCCGCTCGTGTAACCATTCGCCACGATAGTTTGTGGATTACCTTGGCTGCTCAGGCAGTCTTCAGGATAGCTCTTATGAGCCAAGTTGATGCCGATTTATCAATGCAGCGTGACTGCAGCACATACCGGACCTGTGCAGTGAGAATTGCGGACATCATTGCTGCAGCTTTCTTTGTTTACTTGATGGTAACAAAGCTGTGCAAACCTTCTGGAAGTCAGATATTGGCATGGTTGTGCAGCATTGTGGAAGCTCGATTTGTTCCCCAGTTTCTTGGCCCTTTTTTTCTATCAATAAGTAGGTATAGCAATATGGTATGGCTAACCGGCATGCAGGGGTCAGGCAGAGTCGGTATGCTTTCACTGCAAAGGGCAGCAACTTGCACGATGCACAGCTGGCTCATACATTATTTGCCTATATATTGCATGCATGAGTATTTCTTTGCATGGTAAGTGTCTTCAACGTGCATGTGTGCGATGTTTTATCGTGAGTCCAGCGATACTAGACTCCATGCGGCATGCGTGTATGATTGCTTCGTTGAACGACAGTAAAATCATGTTTCTTGTATGCAGGGCAGTGAGCCAGTGAGCCAACTGTGTATTCTATGCTTATTAGTGTCACAAACATGTCAGTGAGTGAGAAATGGTTGAAACAGCCCTGAAAACCATCAAATCTAGTGGTCACTTACGATCGTGTACTCTACCGTATTATACCGTATTATACTTTATACGGACCCTGTGCGTATAAGCGTGTATTACGTATAACGGAACTCTGACCCTGATGGATCGATGGGTGGGGACACACAATCCTACCGGTCTAATCTATCTACGACATCAAGCCAACTCTAGTCTAAGCTCTCTACCCTAGCTCTCTTCATGTATTATTTAGTTAGCTAGCTAGGTGGTATGCAATGATTGTGGAAATGTTAGGCCATTCGTGGTTGACATGCGTGGACATTCATTTATATTTATTCATTTATTTTTTATTCATGGGCATTGGCTATTCCGATTTAATGATGTTATGGGTGGTAGCAGTATTATCAAGGAGGAAAATTAGTTAGCATCTTTGACACAGGAGTGTAACTCGCGACTCACACTAACTACTACTTGGAATAATGTATATCAATTCAGATCAGTAATTGAGCTTAGCTTGCATGCAGGCCTTATATCAAGGAGACAACCAGATATATTATTATTATCAAGGAGACAACCAGCGCAGGCCAATAATCATATCAAGGAGACAAATGGGTGGTAGCAGGATTAGTTAGCATCTTTGACACAGGAGTGCAACTCGCGACTCACGCTAACTACTACTTGGAATAATGTATATCAATTCAGATCAGTAATTGAGCTTAGATGGCATGCAGGCCTTATATCAAGGAGACAACCATATATATTATTCTTATCAAGGAGACAACCAGCGCAGGCCAGAAATCATATCAAGGAGACAACCAGCATCTAGTCTCTACACGTAAGGCAGCCATAATTGCAATGCACAAGGCTACACATTTCCATCACCATTCATATTCATCATCCTGAACGACTCAAACACGCGGACAAGATAACGGCAGGCTCGAGCTACCATGGTCCGGATTCTCCCGATTTCTGGCCTGCGCTGGTTGTCTCCTTGACACTATGATGATTATCAAGGAGACAACCAGCGCAGGCCAGAAATCGGGCGTATGCTCACATGATACGGCATTGGAATATCCCATGTCTCCATCACTTGCACTTTGTGCGCACCGAGCCACCCATGCAGTCGCCCACCCATGCAGCCACCTGGCCACCCACCCACACAACTACTCACACACTCACGTGCCCGTACACCTAAACACCCACCCGTCCACCCACCCAGTGACCCACCCACCCAGCCAGCTGCGCCCGTGCTAACCCACCTTTTATAACCACGCGTGCACCTAGGCACCCAACCACCTACCAACCCACTTGGACATCCACCCACCCACCAAGGCACCTGCGCAACCCACGTACCAATCAGGTAATGAGGAGGCATTCACCCATCCGATGCGCCAACCACCCAATCACCCAGCCACCTAAACACCCAGCCAGCTGGCCCCATATGCACCCATGCGGCCGCCCACCCTTGACCCACCCACGCACCTACAAGTACCCACTCAACCACTCACTCCCCCCCACCCTTATACCCACTGACCCACCCACACATGCATTTTCTCAGCCAGCCAGCCACCTACCTCACCCCCAACGTGCACAGCCCTTCACCTGCGATAGGTGAGACGGTCCCAACCATAAACCCATCCACGCATCCATATCTGTGCGCGCACCTGTCCATCTACCCGTCCCTTCGCCTACCCACCCATACAGTCATCTACACATCCACCAGCCACCAACCACCAATGGCCTACCCACCAACCCACCCACCCACACGCATCCCTAACCAACCAACCACCAACCCACCACCCTCAATACCGTGCCATTGTTTCACTCACGAATCCAACAACCCACCCACTTCGCAGTCCCCAAAGCCTATCAATCACCCAGCCACCTGGACATCTACCTATGACCGACCACCCTTGTACTCATCCACCCACCATGACCAGCCAGCCAGCCAGCCACCCTCTCCAGCTGCCTGTGCTCCCAGCTACTCGGCCAGCCATTTACCAAGGCATCCACCTTTCAGCCAGCCACCTGCCATTGAACCCACCTACGCCTAGGCATCCCTTGAAGCATCTATAGCCTAAGCCTCCCACACAAGACTTCCTGGGCAACCAACCAACCAACCAGTCACCCAGCAACACAACCACCTAACCACCTAAACACTCGACAACCCAATTACCGAACCACCTAACTACCCAACACCCAAACCAGCCAGGCATGAGCCCGCCCTTTTGCCCTCGCATGCCCGCACCATCGCAACCCCCATAAACGCCCCGCTCACCTAGCCAGCCACACGCCCAGCCAGCCACCTGCTCAACTCACGCATGAAGGCAATATCAGCCATGCATGGCCTCACCTTGCATCACTTGCATTGCCTGGCTAATTTGCATGAGGCAGCTTCCATCTCGTGGTAAGCAATTGCAAAGGCATTTCTTCATAGTAATGAATGAGAAACAACGTCGCAAACGCTCTCCTTGCCCTCTTTGAAGCAGTATATAAATCAGAAAGACAAGGGAAAATATCTGGACAAGGTGGCAATAACCACTGCATAATGCCCTTGAGAAAGTCTTATTAATCCAGCTCTCTACCCTTTGAGAAGCTGCCTTGCCCCTTAGCAACGATTCTGGGACCTCTAGCTCGCTCACCTCGCTTAATCTGCGCTTCTTCATGGCTGCCGGGAGATGCGAAGCGTGAGCCCAGCGGGTCGTGGCGAGGTCGTCTGCCCAACCCATCACATCTCGAAACCGCATTGACGGCTAATAAAAAATGATGAACCCCTTTGCCTTTTGTATCTAGCGTCAAAGGAACAATAAACTCGCTTGGAAAACACTGTCGCAAAGAGCTTTCTACAGGCATTATAAGCAATTTTCGCAGCTTTTACCGCACTTACTGCACATCCGGAAGACCATTAGCGACCTTTGCGCGGAATCTTGGGCACGCCATATGTCCTGCTGGCTTATTGCCGCAGGCTGGGCAGTACAGGAAGGTCGGGCATAGCCTAAAGAGCTAATTATCTGACGACAAAGACATGTATTGTACGAAGCAAGAAACAGACGGATTTCGCGCCCCATATTTATTCAGGCGAATGCCGGAGAAAAAAAAGCGAAACTCAGAAAACGAAAACACTAACGTTTTCGGGGATATTGTAACGCATAATCTGAGCTATCGAGCCGGGATTTTAATCTCCTCTCGTAACCAGGACTTTTAGACACGTACCACCGAGAAATCTGGTTTTCGCGAAAAAAAATGGTGCGCTGCAAAAAAACAATTTGTCCCGTTCAATTCCCTCGTCGCAATCACAGCTCATATCATTCCAAAACTATTCCATGGATTAACCGTGATGTAAGCTTCGTTTTGACACCTCGAGCGGCTGCAGTGACGCAAGTTTCAAAACGCTAGCTGATACTCGTCCGCCATGGGTGTTTTCGTCGTTTTCGTCTCTGGGGTCGCGGGAAAAATCGAGATGACGACCTCCGAGTCTCGGTCACTGTAATGCCCAGCTCGTAACCGGCAGTGACCGTCGCGTGTCCGCCCCTGTAACCCCCGGTCTGTCAGTCAGTAACCCCCGGTCGCGTTTCCGTTTCTATACGTCGTTTGACCGTTTTTTACCGTTTTGCCCCCCGTTTTCTTCCGAGGCATTTAAGTCCAGATCTGAAGTAGGGTGGATCTCGCAGTGCCAGGTGCGTCGATTGAAAAAACGGCCGAAATCGGACGAACAAAGTTAACATAGGTTGATGGAACCGGTATTTTCCGGGGGGGCTCAAACACAGCCATTTTCGATGAGTGTGGTGGGGTATTGCTATGCGGCCGCCCTGGCCGGCCCCGCTGGCCCCCCTGCCCCGCCTAGGTCAGCGGCGGACTACCTAGTCCCCCCGCTGGTCGGCCCACTTGGCGACCCGTCTGACATGCCTCCTTTCACCTCTCGCGAGGTCACGGAGGCGGTCCAGCGCCTGCGTTATGACGCAGCCACCGGCTCTGACGAGATTCCGGCCGCAGTTGTAAAACTTGCAGCCGAATTCGAGGACACAGG
>RPFO01001560.1:0-64978 GCA_009746045.1 Mesostigma viride | reverse complement strand
GTGCACACACACGTACCTACACCGCGCACGCAAGGGGCAACTGCACACACATGTACACACACCGCGCACGCAAGGGGCAACTGCACACACACGTACACACACCGCGCACGCTTGGGGCGGCTGCACAAGTTAGCTGAGATACCTCGAGGCTGACTTGTGGCCGGAGCCACACAGGGGAACATACAGTGTGACCGGAGTTATTCTGGCGGAGACAGAATAACGGTGCCGAGCGCCGGTTGTGGCGCGACGCACACACGTGTACGCAAGTTACGTAGCTAGCAACTAGTCTAGTGGACGTTGTGCGTAGTAACGTTGCTCCAGGTCTAGAAGCCTCTAGAACCTGGACACGTGGCGGACAAGTGAGCGTAGTCCAGTTGTCCTAGGGATCTCGTGTGAGTGATGTGTCCACGACATATAATGTGTGCCACATATGGAGTGAATAATGACAAGGAACGCCCCGATCCCTGGCGTTGCTGCAGCCATCATTCTCACACTGAGTCCCCAACGTCTCCGACGTACATCTATATATCTAACTTGGATTAGACATGCGCGCGAAGAACTCGGAAGCTAAGAACAACAATGTCCGTCCCACCCTTCAGCGGGGAGGGCCAGGAAACGGTCGGGGTCGGCCTCCCGCTAACCGGGAGCCCCCCATTACCACGAGACTGCCTTTCACGGCGTCTCAGAGGAGAATGTCTCCTCGCAGTTCCCACCGCGGGAGCGTGACGAAAATGTCACCTACCGCATGGTGGTGGCGGACAAACCCTCGCCGGCAGCGTGAAGCTGTCGCTGCCGAGGAGTCTGCCCCCAGGGGAACCGGGGCACCGGGACTCGCAACGAGTCCGAGGTTGCCCCGCACCTCATGCCACCCGCCCCAGGGCGACAGGTGGAAGAGGATTCCTCCTCTATGGAGGAGGGGGAGGCTTCACCCTCTCCTAGGAGAGAGGTGACCTCCGGCCAGACGAGGTCATCGTCTGGCAATACCTCTGTCGGGAGGGCGCTGGCAGGCATGAGCCTCGGCGCGAACCCGACCCCTGCGTCCCAGGACGCAGGTGAGGTTTATGTTGACGGTTGGGGCCAGCTCCCCTTCAAGATCCCGGTGCGTAATGCACCAAATTTTCTGCCTTTCGACGGCTGGCGACTCCGCCAGCAGAGTACCCTCCCTGGCGGCTTCGTCTGACCAAGTTCGCGTTCAGGCGGTGGCGGCCGAGCTCCCGGAGGACGTCCATTGTCGTTTTTCGCATGTTCAGGTTGCGATTTTGATCCGGCTGTACTTTCTGGCCGTGAGAAAAGGAGTAACGGCTCTCGAAATGTATTCGGAGGCTCGCCAGGTGGCAGCGGCCACGGTGGTGGCCAAGCCACCTCGGCCGGCCGAGGAGATGCCAAGGATGCCACCTGTCGTGCCAGTCGGCTGGGAACCTGCGACGGCATCCCTTGGTTCGGCAGCGAAATCGACTGCGTCGCAGCAGCTGGCTGCAACTGTGTCGCCCCGGCGTCGGCGGCGACCTTGCCGGCCGCGGCATCCAAGACTGCAGCACCGGTGGGCGCCCCGTCTTCTCCAGCGGTGGCAGCGACAGCGACAGCGACAGCGACAGCAGCAGCGACAGCGACAGCGGCAGCGACCCCTAGGCGGGCGGAGGGCAAGCGCCAGCCGCCTCCCCACGACACACCGCCGCTGAGTCGGCACCGTCGGCATCAGCCGACAACACCAACGCAATCACCACCCCCCCCACGAAGGCGGGTGCTTCGGCACCCCCATCGCAGTCCCAAGCCCCCGGCAGGGCCGGCAAGGGACCTGCCACGGCCAGGCCGTGGCAAGGGATCATCCATCTCCCCCAGGGGAGGAGGATGTGGCCATGGAGACAGCCGAGGCACGCATCCCTGGGGATGACGTCGTCTCACTCCGTGAGCCAACCCTTTGGCGCGCAGTCCAGCGATGCGCCCAGGGTATCCAAGGGGTGGCCAGCGAGAGGCTGGACGACAGGTTGGCTGAAACCACCAGCCTGTTGTGTGCGATCATCTATCATTTGCTCGATCAACCCTCGATTGAGCCGATGACCAGGAGGATGTGCGAGGCACTCCTCCCCGCCCTGCAGACCTTGCTGCGCGGCAAGAAGATCTGGGTGAATCTGGCCACGATGGTGGAGATGGTGCAGACGTTGCACCGGGTGTGCATGCAGCAAGCAAGTATGTATCTCCCCACTTGGTTGCGTGTACAGACAGGTAGCCAGCAGGGGGGGACGTGCAGCAGACAAGCTCATCTAGCAGTGAGGATAGTGATGTTTCTCTCACCCCTACCTTTGAGCAATGGGAGGCAGCTAGGGCACGCAAGAGGCAGGCACAGAGTCAGGGTGTGCAGGGGGCATGGACATGTCATCTTCACCACACATGTTGTGCAGGCACCTAACCCCCCAGTGCAACCAGCCACGCGTAGCAGGCCCTCACAGGTCTCACCTAGCATCCCACACACTGCCAATGCTGCTACATCCCAGGCAGGTCTTCTTCTCCTCTCCCTCTTCACCTCTCAGGACTGGCCAGTATATAACGAGCATAGGCCAATTGACAGGATTATGGTGAGGGGGCTGGCCAGAGGGTATACTAGGCAGCAGGGTGCTCAGCTTCTTCTCTCTCTCAAGTTGCTAGGAGGAGCTGAATACAAGAACTGGTTTGGGGCACTCATGCAGGGTGATTTCTTCCACCAATCCAATCCCTCCATCCAGCACTTGGTATCCATATATCAGCAAAGATATCCCAGGTGGCAGGATACACAGGGTAGGGAGCCATGGAGAATTTTCTGCGTGATCTGCATGAACTGTTGTCTGCTCCCACCACTGTTGACATGTACTCTGCGTTTACTGGGTGAAAACCTATATGGTAGAAACTCAGAACTATGTAGCAGAGATTAAGAAGTGGGAACTTGCAGTGAAGGCCCACCCCGAGGTTAGCAAGCTAGATCACAAGTGGCTTGTTCATTCCCTGCTCGAGAAGCTTAACCTTGATCGTAACACCTTTGCCATGATCACCACAGGCTTGGCCACCCATTGGGAGTCGATGAAAGAGGCTCGAGGACACGCCCAAGCGTGCGCGTGTGGTGTACATGTGTGTGCAGTTGCCCCTTTGCGTGCGCGGTGTGTGTACGTGTGTGTGCGCCGCCCCTTGCGTGCGCGGTGTAATGTACGTGTGTGTGCAGTTGCCCCTTGCGTGCGCGGTGGATGTACGTGTTGTGCACGGCCCCTTGCGTGCGCGGTGTGTGTACTTGGTGCAGCTGCCCAAGCGTGCGCGGTGTGTACATGTGTGTGCAGTGCCCCTTGCGTGCGCGGTGGATGTACGTGTGTGTGCAGCCGCCCCTTGCGTGCCGGTGTAGGTACGTGTGTGTGCAGCCGCCCCAAGCGTGCGCGGTGTGTGTACGTGTGTGTGCACTCGCCCCTTGCGTGCGCGGTGGATGTACATGTGTGTGCAGCCGCCCCTTGCGTGCATGGTGTATGTCCATGTGTGGGCAGTTGCCCCTTGCGTGCGCGGTGTATGTACATGTTTTTGCACTCGCCCCTTGCGTGCATGGTGTATGTATGTGTGTGTGCAGCCGCCCTTGCGTGCGCGGTGGATGTACGTGTGTGTGCAGCCACCCCTTTCGTGCGCGGTGTATGTACATGTGAGTGCCGTCGCCCCAAGCGTGCGCGGTGTGTGTAAGTGTGTGTGCAGCAGCCCCTTGCGTGCGCGGTGTATGTACGTGTGTGTGCAGCCGCCCGTGGTTGCGCGGTGGATGTACATGTGAGTGGAGCCGGTCCTTGCGTGCGCGGTGTATGTACGTGTGTGTGCAGCCGCCCCTTGCGTGCGTGGTGTGTGTACATGTAAGTGCAGCCGCCCCTTGCGTGCGCGGTGTATGTACGTGTGTGTGCAGCCGCCCCAAGCGTGCGCGGTGTGTGTACATGTGAGTGCAGCTGCCCCAAGCGTGCGCGGTGTGTGTACATGTGTGTGCAGTTGCCCCTTGCGTGCGCGGTGGATGTACGTGTGTGTGCATGCCGGCAATTGCGTGCATGGTGTGTGTACGTGTGTGTGCAGCCGCCCCTTGCGTGCGCGGTGTGTGTACATGTGTGTGCAGCCGCCCCTTGCGTGCGCGGTGTAGGTACGTGTGTGTGCAGCCGCCCCAAGCGTGCGCGGTGTGTGTACATGTGTGTGCAGTTGCCCCTTGCGTGCGCGGTGGATGTACGTGTGTGTGCATGCCGGCAATTGCGTGCATGGTGTGTGTACGTGTGTGTGCAGCAGCCCCTTGCGTGCGCGGTGTGTGTACGTGTGTGTGCACTCGCCCCTTGCGTGCGCGGTGGATATCCACTTCTAACGCTAACCTACTGACGCTTGGGCTGCACCAGACAACAATAGTTTTTTACAAATAAGTACAGCTTAATAGAGCCAACATGCACTGTAGGGCTCCTAACAAGTGCTAAAGGGGGTCTTTGGGTGGCTGCCACTAAAGTGGACTTATGCCTATTCCCCTGGCCTCTTTTGGACAACTGGTATAACAAGTTCAGGGTGGGTGGGTGGGGGACCAAAAGAGGCTTTGCTGCCATTGCCTCGTCTGCCTAAATGCTAGACCACAAGGGCCGTCAGGCTGGCGCGGCGCTGGCACTGGCGTTGGTACCGAAATTGCAACGGTACCGGCGCTGGCGCTGGCGCTGCGCCAGGTCTGCCCCTACCCTTCCCCCGTCACTTGTGCCACTGCTATTAAAGGTTCGTTTTCACAAATTCGTACAGATTTTCTAATTCTTTCTACCGCGCGCAGGCGGTAGACCGCACACAGGCGGAACGAACCCTACCGGTCACAGCCGGCGCACCTCCTCCTCCTAGTCTTACGCGGCAATTCTATTCGGCCGCACCCCAGACTTCCGTAGTCCCGCTATACCGCAGATAAGGTGAGCAAAAGCTCGGATAATCCACTTCTAACGCTAACCTACTGACGCTTGGGCTGCACCAGACAACAATAGTTTTTTACAAATAAGTACAGCTTAATAGAGCCAACATGCACTGTAGGGCTCCTAACAAGTGCTAAAGGGGGTCTTTGGGTGGCTGCCACTAAAGTGGACTTATGCCTATTCCCCACCTTCCCTTCCTGGCCGACTTCGTCAGCAAATCCGGAACGTCGTTTCACATCCGCCACGTCGGGTTGTTGTCAATTCCGGTGATACCGCTGCAATGTCGCCGTCGGTTAGTAGGGCGCCCCCCTCTCATGCCAGCTCGTCCCCCGCCTATGCTGCCGCTACCCCCGTCACATCTCATGGCAAGGCGGCAAGGTCCCCAGCGGGGTCGAGCATCTCGTTCCCTCCCACGTGGTATGCAGAGCGTGCATTGGAAAGGCGAAGTTGGGGGGTATCGTCCCCCCCGACTCCGGTCCGGACTTGAGGATTTCTAACCATGGCGACTGGGCAGGCTGCCCCGCAGGCCAATTGACGCCTCAATTTCCTGCGCTTCCATCCCTTCAGGAAGGCCGCTATCTCATACGTCACTCAGTCTACGAAATCGTAGTGCATTATTTTATGTTATTTTTCCATCCCGCGGCCCCGCGGACCTAGATGCACCCCACTTCTCCAATCTGGGCCGATAGAGGGCCAAATTTCGAGCCGCCGCTCTCCTTGCGCGCGGCTAACATAACTGATTAAATTTCCAGCCCTCCCGCCGCAGCGGCAAGGCCGTTAGCCCGTCTAATAATCGCCATAGCGAATTAGTCACGTTGGCAGCATATGCCAGCAAATTGCGGACCAAAAGAGGCTTTGCTGCCATTGCCTCGTCTGCCTAAATGCTAGACCACAAGGGCCGTCAGGCTGGCGCGGCGCTGGCACTGGCGTTGGTACCGAAATTGCAACGGTACCGGCGCTGGCGCTGGCGCTGCGCCAGGTCTGCCCCTACCCTTCCCCCGTCACTTGTGCCACTGCTATTAAAGGTTCGTTTTCACAAATTCGTACAGATTTTCTAATTCTTTCTACCGCGCGCAGGCGGTAGACCGCACACAGGCGGAACGAACCCTACCGGTCACAGCCGGCGCACCTCCTCCTCCTAGTCTTACGCGGCAATTCTATTCGGCCGCACCCCAGACTTCCGTAGTCCCGCTATACCGCAGATAAGGTGAGCAAAAGCTCGGATAGTACATGTGTGTGCAGCCGCCCCTTGCGTGCATGGTGTATGTCCATGTGTGGGCAGTTGCCCCTTGCGTGCGCGGTGTATGTACATGTGTGTGCACTCGCCCCTTGCGTGCATGGTGCATGTATGTATGTGTGTGTGCAGCCGCCCCTTGCGTGCGCGGTGGATGTACGTGTGTGTGCAGCCACCCCTTTCGTGCGCGGTGTATGTACATGTGAGTGCCGTCGCCCCAAGCGTGCATTTTGTGTGTAAGTGTGTGTGCAGCAGCCCCTTGCGTGCGCGGTGTATGTACGTGTGTGTGCAGCCGCCCCGTGGTTGCGCGGTGGATGTACATGTGAGTGGAGCCGGTCCTTGCGTGCGCGGTGTATGTACGTGTGTGTGCAGCCGCCCCTTGCGTGCGTGGTGTGTGTACATATAAGTGCAGCCGCCCCTTGCGTGCGCGGTGTATGTACGTGTGTGTGCAGCCGTCCCTTGCGTGCGCGGTGTGTGTACGTGTGTGTGCAGCCGACCCTCGCGTGCATGGTGAGTGTAAGTGTGTGTGCAGCAGCCCCTTGCGTGCGCAGTGTATGTACGTGTGTGTGCAGCCGCCCCTTGCGTGCGCGGTGTGTGTACTGTGTGTGCATGCCGGCCCTTGCGTGCATGGTGTCTGTACGTGTGTGTGCAGCCCCTTGCGTGCATGGTGTATGTACGTGTGTGTGCAGCTGCCCCTTGCGTGCGCGGTGTGTGTACGTGTGTGTGCAGCCGCCCCTTGCGTGCGCGGTGTATGTACGTGTGTGTGCAGCCGGCCCTTGCGTGCATGGTGTGTGTACGTGTGTGTGCAGCCGGCCCTTGCGTGCGCGGTGGATGTACATGGGTGTGCAGTCGCCCCTTGCGTGCGCGGTGTATGTACGTATGTGTGCAGCCGCCCCTTGCGTGCGCGGTGTATGTACGTGTGTGTGCAGCCGCCCCGTGGTTGCGCGGTGTATGTACATGTGTGTGCAGTTGCCCCTTGCGTGCGCGGTGTATGTACGTGTGTGTGCAGCCGCCGCTTGCGTGCGCGGTGTAGGTACGTGTGTGTGCAGCCGCCCCAAGCGTGCGCGGTGTGTGTACATGTGAGTGCAGCTGCCCCAAGCGTGCGCGGTGTATGTACGTGTGTGTGCAGCCGCCCCTTGCGTGCGCGGTGTATGTACGTGTGTGCAGCCGCCCCTTGCGTGCGCGGTGTATGCCAGTGTGTGTGCATGCCGGCCCTTGCGTGCAAGGTGTGTGTAAGTGTGTGTGCAGCCCCTTGCGTGCATGGTGTATGTACGTGTGTGTGCAGCTGCCCCTTGCGTGCGCGGTGTGTGTACGTGTGTGTGCAGCCGCCCCGTGGTTGCGCGGTGTATGTACATGTGTGTGCAGTTGCCCCTTGCGTGCGCGGTGTATGTACGTGTGTGTGCAGCCGCCCCTTGCGTGCGCGGTGTAGGTACGTGTGTGTGCAGCCGCCCCAAGCGTGCGCGGTGTGTGTACATGTGTGTGCAGTTGCCCCTTGCGTGCGCGGTGTATGTACGTGTGTGTGCAGCCGCCCCGTGGTTGCGCGGTGTATGTACATGTGTGTGCAGTTGCCCCTTGCGTGCGCGGTGTATGTACGTGTGTGTGCAGTTGCCCCTTGCGTGCGCGGTGTGTGTACATGTGTGTGCAGTTGCCCCTTGCGTGCGCGGTGTATGTACGTGTGTGTGCAGCCGGCCCTTGCGTGCGCGGTGTGTGTACATGTGAGTGCAGCTGCCCCAAGCGTGCGCGGTGTGTGTACATGTGTGTGCAGTTGCCCCTTGCGTGCGCGGTGGATGTACGTGTGTGTGCATGCCGGCAATTGCGTGCATGGTGTGTGTACGTGTGTGTGCAGCCGCCCCTTGCGTGCGCGGTGTGTGTACGTGTGTGTGCACTCGCCCCTTGCGTGCGCGGTGGATGTACATGGGTGTGCAGCCGCCCCTTGCGTGCATGGTGTATGTACATGTGTGTGCAGCCGCCCCTTGCGTGCGCGGTGGATGTACATGTGTGTGCAGCCGAACCTTGCGTGCATGGTGTGTGTACCTGTGCGTGAAGTCGCTCCTTGCGTGCATGGTGTGTGTACGTGTGTGTGCAGCCGCCCCTTGCGTGCATGGTGTATGTACATGTGAGTGCCGTTGCCCTTGCGTGCGCGGTGTATGTACGTGTGTGTGCAGCCGTCCCTTAATTGCGTGCGCGGTGTGTGTACGTGTGTGTGCACTCGCCCCTTGCGTGCGCGGTGTATGTACGTGTGTGCAGCCGCCCCTTGCGTGCGCGGTGTATGCCAGTGTGTGTGCATGCCGGCCCTTGCGTGCAAGGTGTGTGTAAGTGTGTGTGCAGCCCCTTGCGTGCATGGTGTATGTACGTGTGTGTGCAGCTGCCCCTTGCGTGCGCGGTGTGTGTACGTGTGTGTGCAGCCGCCCCGTGGTTGCGCGGTGTATGTACATGTGTGTGCAGTTGCCCCTTGCGTGCGCGGTGTATGTACGTGTGTGTGCAGCCGCCCCTTGCGTGCGCGGTGTAGGTACGTGTGTGTGCAGCCGCCCCAAGCGTGCGCGGTGTGTGTACATGTGTGTGCAGTTGCCCCTTGCGTGCGCGGTGTATGTACGTGTGTGTGCAGCCGCCCCGTGGTTGCACGGTGTATGTACATGTGTGTGCAGTTGCCCCTTGCGTGCGCGGTGTATGTACGTGTGTGTGCAGCCGCCCTTGCGTGCGCGGTGTAGGTACGTGTGTGTGCAGCCGCCCCAAGCGTGCGCGGTGTGTGTACATGTGTGTGCAGTTGCCCCTTGCGTGCGCGGTGTGTGTACGTGTGTGTGCAGCCGCCCCTTGCGTGCGCGGTGGATGTACGTGTGTGTGCAGTTGCCCCTTGCGTGCGCGGTGGTTTTTCGTGTGTGTGCAGCCGGCCCTTGCGTGCGCGGTGTGTGTACATGTGAGTGCAGCTGCCCCAAGCGTGCGCGGTGTGTGTACATGTGTGTGCAGTTGCCCCTTGCGTGCGCGGTGGATGTACGTGTGTGTGCAGCCGCCCCTTGCGTGCGCGGTGTAGGTACGTGTGTGTGCAGCCGCCCCAAGCGTGCGCGGTGTGTGTACGTGTGTGTGCAGTTGCCCCTTGCGTGCGCGGTGTGTGTACATGTGTGTGCAGTTGCCCCTTGCGTGCGCGGTGTATGTACATGTGTGTGCAGTTGCCCCTTGCGTGCGCGGTGTATGTACGTGTGACAGTGTGCAGCCGCCCCTTGCGTGCGCGGTGTAGGTACGTGTGTGTGCAGCCGCCCCTTGCGTGCGCGGTGTGTGTACATGTAGTTAGATATATAGATGTACGTCGGAGACGTTGGGGACTCAGTGTGAGAATGATGGCTGCAGCAACGCCAGGGATCGGGGCGTTCCTTGTCATTATTCACTCCATATGTGGGCACACATTATATGTCGTGGACACATCACTCACACGAGATCCCTAGGACAACTGGACTACGCTCACTTGTCCGCCACGTGTCCAGGTTCTAGAGGCTTCTAGACCTGGAGCAACGTTACTACGCACAACGTCCACTAGACTAGTTGCTAGCTACGTAACTTGCGTACACGTGTGTGCGTCGCGCCACAACCGGCGCTCGGCACCGTTATTCTGTCTCCGCCAGAATAACTCCGGTCACACTGTATGTTCCCCTGTGTGGCTCCGGCCACAAGTCAGCCTCGAGGTATCTCAGCTAACTCCCATTATGTTTTCTTTCAGATTGGAACATGCTCCAAGTCTGACCTACCAACCGTTGCAAGGCAACCAGAGCCCATACAGTCACAACTGGATTAGAGAAGGGCCCCAGAAACGGACTATACTGATGCTGACTGCTGATTTAACCCTGCCAAGCACTACGGGGGTTCCTCCCCCTCAATAGTGGGGAAAACATAAATGAGGTACTGCGGCCATTCGTCACACAGGACGTCATGCAAGTCACATGTCACAGCATATAAGGAGTGCCCAGTTTCCATCTTTGAAGGAGCGAATTGTCGTCATTTCCCTGGCATCTGTCACTGCAGATGGTAGAAAAAGGGGGGCTTGATTGCCACTTGTGGATGGAACCCCATGCAACATCCACTTCCCAAAAACCAATGGGATGACTCTAGTGAAACCAGAGGTCTTCCCCAGGTGCTTAGGACCTGATGTTTTGCCACTGCTGACCTGGGCCAGAGCAGCCAGATACCTGTGAGTGCCACATGGTGGTAAGCACAGGCAACTGACAAGTGGGAACTGGTTCTCCACTTGATTTGCACATGGCGAATGGGTGGACTGCCCATCACCCTACCACAGGTCCTGGGACCAGATGGCAGCATAAGACACAACAGGCACAGTCACAGGACTAAGACTGTCACACGTTACATGCACATGCACATGCACATGTACAAGGTAACCATGAACATGACCCAGCCACATAACAATGCCATGTACAAGTACTGTCACCATGACTGACACAATGACACACTTGTGAAGGATTGACAGCTCACCTCCCAAGAGATGAGCTAACGAAATTCCATGAGAGAGACAAAGTCAAAGAGACTCAATTTATTCACCATAAAACAGGGCTTACAAGGCATACAGGTTCAGCTCCTCCCCAGGAGCTAGTGCTGATGATAAGACACCCCGTGGCCTGGGCCCGGGTCTGGGTACCCCTACCCCCTGACAGGGGTTGCCCCATAGTAGGGGTGGGGAGACTAGCCACCCTCCCTGGGGAGGGGTGGACTAGGTGTCTACCGGCGGGGGCAGGCTGGCCTGCTTGCCGTAGGGGTTCATCATGTGATAGAGCAGTTGGTACTGCTCAGGTGCTAGCTGGGGCACCTTGGTCAACGCATCCGCGGCGTTGGCCTTGTCCGGCACATGATTGGTAGACTCCCAGTAGGTGCACTCCTGTTTCAGGATCACCCAGTCCAAATCAGTATGCACAGCATAAGGGTTGTCAAGGAAACTGAGGAGAGATTGACTGTCGGTGTGCAAGTGAGCCACCACCCCAGCCTGACTGCCTGCTTGCTTCTGTAACCAAACCAGGACATGATTGAGATACCTGGCATGTAGCACAGCTGACACAACTGCCCTGCACTCAGCAGCATTGCTACTAACAGCTTTACGCCTATGTAGCCTGCTATACCATGAGATGAGTGACATGGGTTGGTCAGCATTTTGTACAAAAAATAAGCCAGCCTCCCTAGCCTGCAGTTGAGTAATCTGCCGTGATTCCATGGAACTGTCCATTATAGCCTGAATGTGAATGGGCTTAAAGAGTTCCAGGGAATGCAAGATAAGGGGTGGACCAGCCTGCAGGAGCTTGTTGATAGCCTTGTGGCCTACCTGCATAAGAACTGCATCATCAACCCTGCTGACTACTGCCAAGTGTGGTGCACAAGTAGAACACAACCACCCCAGCTTGCCCCTAATGGTGGGACAGTCACAAGGTTTGATTTTAGTCTGCAGCACTTCCTTACAACTGTGCATGTAATCTGATGGAGAGTACATTGCACAGACCCACTGATCTGCTTGCTTCTGAAGCTGCAACATTGTGCCACAGAACTTAATAGCAATGGTGCCCAGCTCTAGCTGCTTGCCAATCTCAAAAGACTTAGACACGTTGGCAATAAAATCATCCACAGCCTGCCTAGGCCCAGCAATAAGCTGATCATCCCCATGCCACACAAACATGATCATGCCATGAGGGTGAGGGACAACAAAGAAGCAAGGGTCTATGTCATCATACCGAGCACCTAGCTTCTCAAACACAGCTTGAGCTGACATTCTGAAAATTCTAGGAGCAGATTGCAGACCTTCCACTCCTATGTTGGCTTTCAGAAATGGTTGTGGGATATCCTTAGACCACACCTGAGGTGTGTTGACCACATACACCTTCCCATGCCAAACTTGCTCAGCTATTTCAGGTGAGCCTTTCAGAAATGCACGTTTAATGTCAGTGGCTTTGCACACATAATCATCACCTTGATTGATGTGCCCTAGAAAAACAGACAGCAAAATTTTAAGAGAAGTTTGCTGAATGCCAGGTGTATACAGATCTGCCTCTGTCAAATCAGTGGATCCCTTAAACTCAGTCACACAAGGCCTAGCATGGAAAATGACAGAGCCATCTGCTGCTTGCTTGTGCTTGCACACGAACTTAAGTCTTAGGTGCTTGCTCCCGTTGGGCTTACGCTCTAAGGGAGTGACTGGAGGTGTGTGGGTGGGACTACGTGGATCTGGAACCACCCATTCATCCATAGCCTTTCTAAAAGCTTCAACCCACTTAGTGAAACCTTCCTGAGTTTGACAGTCCTGGACAATCTGCTCATAGGAGAGGGGAGACATTTTTGCAACATCATACTTTCCCAATCCAAATGCTTTGGGGTGCAGTTTCTGACTGTGCACCAAATCTGCCACACGTGGCTCGTGCCCAGGTGCATACTTTGGTGCAACAAATTTGACAGTGGCTGGCTGTGTGTCAACCAAAGTCTGGAGTGGTACCTGAAAATGATCAAGTGACACCCCACCCAGGCCCTGTACCTCAAGCCTATCACAAGAGATGGTGACACCTGGGTAAGAAATAAATGGATCACCCAACAAAGCATTTCCTGTGTATCCTTCCAGTACCTGAAAAGGTGTGGGGATACCAAGAATGTTTAAGGTAACCTGACCTTTAACAGTCAAGCTAGCCTGCCCAGAGAAATCAGCCACCCGTTGCCAAGGGGAAGGCTCTAACTCTAGGTGTGGTACAGCCAATGCACTGATGATGCTAACCTGAGCTTGGGTGTCAACCGCGACTAGAGCTGGATTGTTGTCGCTGTGACCTGCCCTACTCACTTTGGCTGACCCTGCAGCAGTGTGAGCTTTGGCTCTATGCGCTGCTTGCAGTATGCGGACCGCTTCTGCTAGCCCATGTTTGGACACGGTAGGTATGGGTTGAGCTGGTACCGCTGAAGGTGTGCTGTCTTGCTGACCACCTTCTTGGTTAGTGCCCTCGTTGACAGGTGGTCTAACCTGCTGTGGCTGGCTAGGCTCACTGAGGGTGACCTGGGGTGCACATGTGTTGTGGCTATCACACTCACCAGTGTGTGTTCCAAACAACCACTCACTGGGTACTCCAGATATACCAGGCAACTGTACTGAGCTGTCGACCATCAGCTCTTCCTCCTCTGCCACGTCTGACAGTGGAGTGTAATACAATTTAATCCTGTGAGGTGAGCACTTGTGCACATGCCCAGTGTCATTGTGTTTCACATGCACAGTCTTGCCTGTGCTGGAAAACTTAAGGATAGTGGCTGGGCCTAACCATGTCCCAACCTTCCCTAGCCCTGACTCCTTATAGAAGAGAACTGTGTCCCCTTCCTTGAAGGAGGGCGTGGATGCTTGGCATCCTTGGCTGCCAATCTGCTGGCAGCGTGGGCACGCTGTGCATTGTACACAGCTAGTACCTCAGGTGGGTATATCCCAGCCTGTAACCCATCTGGTGTGATAATACCATAGGGTGTCTGCAGGAGTGGTCGTCTATTGAGTATCTGGCATATCTTAGTAGCCCACAGTGCCCTATCAGCGTATGACCCACTGTCAGCTAACAGGTTCTCACCTTCTTTGGCTACCAAGGTTTTGATAGACCTAATTGCCCTCTCAATGATACCTTGTCTCTCATGATCTTCTAGCCCAGCCAGGTCTATAGCTTCACAGCCCTCTGCCCCAGCAAGGCAACTAAATTGCTGATCTAACAGCAGTGCTTCTACTGGGTAGTACCTGGCTTGTGCTATTAATATAGCTCTATGCAACTGAGACTTGTCCATACCAGGGAGAGGTTCTATTGCTGTGTACCTGGACCATGCGTCCTTTAAAGCCAGATAGGGCTGTCCCTTAATATGGAACACATCCCCGACCACTCTGCCCTTGCACTTAGGTGGTGTAGCTACATGCCACTTGGGTGGTTTAGGTGCATACATTTGGCAGTGCTGACAGTGTTTTCTGATCAGCTGACATGCCTTCCTGAGTGCCGTACCTCCCAATGCAGCTGCTACCACCTCTGCACATGTCTCATGACCATACAGTAAGTGCAGTTGCAATGCCAGCTCCTCATAACTGATGTTACTAAGAGCTTGGGTCATGACCCTGGACACCTTGGGTATCAAGGAGGTGAACCTGGGTTCACTGTCAGAGGTTTCTGTGTAATACTTCAACACTTTGCCAACCTTGCTTACAGCCTTGACAGCTGAGCATGAAGGTGGAGAGTGAGAGGTAACAGAGTTAACTTGACATCCTGTCAACATCCTCCCATCCTGTGTCCCTGCCTGGGCAGTGGAGCTGGATATTGGGTGGTGTAGGGGACACGACTCATCATGACACGTGTGAGGGTGTGAGGACTTACATTTAGGGGGCTGCCACGGCTCCTTGGTGCACTTGGCGGGGTCCCCGTGAGGCGGTCCCAGGCACTTGTGGCAGAGCACCTCCAGGTGCGCAGGTGCTCCTTGTGTTTGTGGCACTTGTCCTTGCTGTGTCCACGACGCCCACAACGCACACATTTCACATCCTTCTTGGGGGTGGAGGACCCAGCCCCAGAAGACTTGTTAGCGTTCCCCCCTGGGGGGGATGACCTACCCTTCCCCTTCCCCTGCCCCTTGCCCTTGCCCTTGCCCTTGCCCTTGCCCTTGCCCTTGAGGCTCTTAACAAACTGACTCATAAGAGTCTTCACCTCCCCTAGCGTCACAGGACGCTTGTCCTTGGCCTTCCTGGCCTTACCCTCCTCATCTGATTCCTCCCCCCGGCCCGCTTGACAGCAGGGGGGGAAGAGGTAGAGGGGGGAGGGGCTGAGTCCTGACACAGTGGACCCAGGGCTAGCTTAACATAATCGAGAGCCTCTTTCATCGACTCCCAATGGGTGGCCAAGCCTGTGGTGATCATGGCAAAGGTGTTACGATCAAGGTTAAGCTTCTCGAGCAGGGAATGAACAAGCCACTTGTGATCTAGCTTGCTAACCTCGGGGTGGGCCTTCACTGCAAGTTCCCACTTCTTGATCTCTGCTACATAGTTCTGAGTTTCTACCTTATAGGTTTTCACCCAGTTAAACGCAGAGTACATGTCAACAGTGGTGGGAGCAGACAGCAGGTCATGCAGATCACGCAGAAAATTCTCCCATGGCTCCCTACCCTGTGTATCCTGCCACCTGGGATACTTTGCTGATATATGGATACCAAGTGCTGGATGGAGGGATTGGATTGGTGGAAGAAATCACCCTGCATGAGTGCCCCAAACCAGTTCTTGATATTCAGCTCCTCCCTAGCAGCTTGAGAGAGAGAAGAAGCTGAGCACCCTGCTGCCTAGTATACCCCTCTGGCAGCCCCCTCACCATAATCCTGTCAATTGGCCTATGCTCGTTATAGACTGGCCAGTCCTGAGAGGGTGAAGAGGGAGAGGGAGAAGAAGACCTGCCTGGGGATGTAGCAGCATTGGCAGTGTGTGGGATGCTAGGTGAGACCTGTGAGGGCCTGCTACGCGTGGCTGGTTGCACTGGGGGGTTAGGTGCCTGCACAACATGTGCTGGTGAAGATGACATGTCCATGCCCCCCTGCACACCCTGACTCTGTGCCTGCCTCTTGCGTGCCCTAGCTGCCTCCCATTGCTCAAAGGTAGGGGTGAGAGAAACATCACTATCCTCACTGCTAGATGAGCTTGTCTGCTGCACGTCCCCCCCTGCTGGCTACCTGTCTGTACACGCAACCAAGTGGGGAGATACATACTTGCTTGCTGCATGCACACCCGGTGCAACGTCTGCACCATCTCCACCATCGTGGCCAGATTCACCCTGATCTTCTTGCCTCGCAGCAAGGTCTGCAGGGCGGGGAGGAGTGCCTCGCACATCCTCCTGGTCATCGGCTCAATCGAGGGTTGATCGAGCAAATGATAGATGATCGCACACAACAGGCTGGTGTGTTCAGCCAACCTGTCGTCCAGCCTCTCGCTGGCCACCCCTTGGATACCCTGGGCGCAGCGCTGGACTGCGCGCCAAAGGGTTGGCTCACGGAGTGAGACGACGTCATCCCCAGGGATGCGTGCCTCGGCTGTCTCCATGGCCACATCCTCCTCCCCTGGGGGAGATGGATGATCCCTTGCCACGGCCTGGGCCGTGGCAGGTCCCTTGCCGGCCCTGCCGGGGGCTTGGGACTGCGATGGGGGTGCCGAAGCACCCGCCTTCGTGGGGGGTGGGTGGTGATGGCGTTGGTGTTGTCGGCTGATGCCGACGGTGCCGACTCAGCGGCGGGTGTGTCGTGGGGAGGCGGCTGGCGCTTGCCCTCCGCCCGCCTAGGGGTCGCTGCCGCTGTCGCTGCTGCTGCTGTCGCTGTCGCTGTCGCACCACTGGAGAAGACGGGGCGCCCACCGGTGCTGCAGTCTTGGATGCCGCGGCCGGCAAGGTCGCCGCCGACGCCGGGGGCGACACAGTTGCAGCCAGCTGCTGCGACGCAGTCGATGTCGCTGCCGAACCAGGGGATGCCGTCGCAGGTCCCCAGCCGACTGGCACGACAGGTGGCATCCTTGGCATCTCCTCGGCCGGCCGAGGTGGCTTGGCCACCACCGTGGCCGCTGCCACCTGGCGAGCCTCCGAATACATGTCGAGAGCCGTTACTCCTTGTCTCACGGCCAAGAAGTACAGCCGGATCAAAATCGCAACCTGAACATGCGAAAAACGACAATGGACGTCCTCCGGGAGCTCGGCCGCCACCGCCTGAACCGCGAACTTGGTCAGGACGAAGCCGCCAGGGAGGGTACTCTGCTGGCGGAGTCGCCAGCCGTCGAAAGGCAGAAAATTTGGTGCATTACGCACCGGGATCTTGAAGGGGAGCTGGCCCCAACCGTCAACATAAACCTCACCTGCGTCCTGGGACGCAGGGGTCGGGTTCGCGCCGAGGCTCATGCCTGCCAGCGCCCTCCCGACAGAGGTATTGCCAGACGATGACCTCGTCTGGCCGGAGGTCACCTCTCTCCTAGGAGAGGGTGAAGCCTCCCCCTCCTCCATAGAGGAGGAATCCTCTTCCACCTGTCGCCCTGGGGCGGGTGGCATGAGGTGCGGGGCAACCTCGGACTCGTTGCGAGTCCCGGTGCCCCTGTTCCCCTGGGGGGCAGACTCCTCGGCAGCGACAGCTTCACGCTGCCGGCGAGGGTGTCCGCCACCACCATGCGGTAGGTGACATTTTCGTCACGCTCCCGCGGTGGGGAACTGCGAGGAGAATTCTCCTCTGAGACGCCGTGAAAGGCAGTCTCGTGGTAATGGGGGGCTCCCGGTTAGCGGGAGGCCGACCCCGACCGTTTCCTGCCCCTCCCCGCTGAAGGGTGGGACGGACATTGTTGTTCTTAGCTTCCGAGTTCTTCGGCGCCATGTCTAATCCAAGTTAGATATATAGATGTACGTCGGAGACGTTGGGGACTCAGTGTGAGAATGATGGCTGCAGCAACGCCAGGGATCGGGCGTTCCTTGTCATTATTCACTCCATATGTGGGCACACATTATATGTCGTGGACACATCACTCACACGAGATCCCTAGGACAACTGGACTACGCTCACTTGTCCGCCACGTGTCCAGGTTCTAGAGGCTTCTAGACCTGGAGCAACGTTACTACGCACAACGTCCACTAGACTAGTTGCTAGCTACGTAACTTGCGTACACGTGTGTGCGTCGCGCCACAACCGGCGCTCGGCACCGTTATTCTGTCTCCGCCAGAATAACTCCGGTCACACTGTATGTTCCCCTGTGTGGCTCCGGCCACAAGTCAGCCTCGAGGTATCTCAGCTAACTCATGTGTGTGCAGTTGCCCCTTGCGTGCGCGGTGTGTGTACGTGTGTGTGCAGCCGCCCCTTGCGTGCGCGGTGGATGTACGTGTGTGTGCAGTTGCCCCTTGCGTGCGCGGTGGATGTACGTGTGTGTGCAGCCGCCCCTTGCGTGCGCGGTGTGTGTACATGTGAGTGCAGCTGCCCCAAGCGTGCGCGGTGTGTGTACATGTGTGTGCAGTTGCCCCTTGCGTGCGCGGTGGATGTACGTGTGTGTGCAGCCGCCCCTTGCGTGCGCGGTGTAGGTACGTGTGTGTGCAGCCGCCCCAAGCGTGCGCGGTGTGTGTACGTGTGTGTGCAGTTGCCCCTTGCGTGCGCGGTGTGTGTACATGTGTGTGCAGTTGCCCCTTGCGTGCGCGGTGTATGTACGTGTGTGTGCAGCCGCCCCTTGCGTGCGCGGTGTGTGTACATGTGAGTGCAGCTGCCCCAAGCGTGCGCGGTGTGTGTACATGTGTGTGCAGTTGCCCCTTGCGTGCGCGGTGGATGTACGTGTGTGTGCATGCCGGCAATTGCGTGCATGGTGTGTGTACGTGTGTGTGCAGCCGCCCCTTGCGTGCGCGGTGTGTGTACGTGTGTGTGCAGTTGCCCCTTGCGTGCGCGGTGGATGTACGTGTGTGTGCAGCCGGCCCTTGCGTGCATGGTGTGTGTACGTGTGTGTGCAGCCGGCCCTTGCGTGCGCGGTGGATGTACATGTGTGTGCAGTCGCCCCTTGCGTGCGCGGTGTGTGTACATGTGAGTGCAGCTGCCCCAAGCGTGCGCGGTGTATGTACGTGTGTGTGCAGCCGCCCCGTGGTTGCGCGGTGTATGTACATGTGTGTGCAGTTGCCCCTTGCGTGCGCGGTGTATGTACGTGTGTGTGCAGCCGGCCCTTGCGTGCGCGGTGTAGGTACGTGTGTGTGCAGCCGCCCCAAGCGTGCGCGGTGTGTGTACATGTGTGTGCAGTTGCCCCTTGCGTGCGCTGTGTGTGTACGTGTGTGTGCAGCCGCCCCTTGCGTGCGCGGTGGATGTACGTGTGTGTGCAGTTGCCCCTTGCGTGCGCGGTGGATGTACGTGTGTGTGCAGCCGGCCCTTGCGTGCGCGGTGTGTGTACATGTGAGTGCAGCTGCCCCAAGCGTGCGCGGTGTGTGTACATGTGTGTGCAGTTGCCCCTTGCGTGCGCGGTGGATGTACGTGTGTGTGCAGCCGCCCCTTGCGTGCGCGGTGTAGGTACGTGTGTGTGCAGCCGCCCCAAGCGTGCGCGGTGTGTGTACGTGTGTGTGCAGTTGCCCCTTGCGTGCGCGGTGTGTGTACATGTGTGTGCAGTTGCCCCTTGCGTGCGCGGTGTATGTACATGTGTGTGCAGTTGCCCCTTGCGTGCGCGGTGTATGTACGTGTGTGTGCAGCCGCCCCTTGCGTGCGCGGTGTAGGTACGTGTGTGTGCAGCCGCCCAAGCGTGCGCGGTGTGTGTACATGTGTGTGCAGTTGCCCCTTGCGTGCGCGGTGTGTGTACGTGTGTGTGCAGCCGCCCCTTGCGTGCGCGGTGGATGTACGTGTGTGTGCAGTTGCCCCTTGCGTGCGCGGTGGATGTACGTGTGTGTGCAGCCGACCCTTGCGTGCGCGGTGTGTGTACATGTGAGTGCAGCTGCCCCAAGCGTGCGCGGTGTGTGTACATGTGTGTGCAGTTGCCCCTTGCGTGCGCGGTGTATGTACGTGTGTGTGCAGCCGCCCCTTGCGTGCGCGGTGTAGGTACGTGTGTGTGCAGCCGCCCCAAGCGTGCGCGGTGTGTGTACGTGTGTGTGCAGTTGCCCCTTGCGTGCGCGGTGTGTGTACATGTGTGTGCAGTTGCCCCTTGCGTGCGCGGTGTATGTACGTGTGTGTGCAGCCGGCCCTTGCGTGCGCGGTGTGTGTACATGTGAGTGCAGCTGCCCCAAGCGTGCGCGGTGTGTGTACGTATGTGTGCAGCCGCCCCTTGCGTGCGCGGTGTATGTACGTGTGTGTGCAGCCGCCCCTTGCGTTCGCGGTGTATGTACGTGTGTGCAGCCGCCCCTTGCGTGCGCGGTGTATGCCAGTGTGTGTGCATGCCGGCCCTTGCGTGCAAGGTGTGTGTAAGTGTGTGTGCAGCCCCTTGCGTGCATGGTGTATGTACGTGTGTGTGCAGCTGCCCCTTGCGTGCGCGGTGTGTGTACGTGTGTGTGCAGCCGCCCCGTGGTTGCGCGATGTATGTACATGTGTGTGCAGTTGCCCCTTGCGTGCGCGGTGTATGTACGTGTGTGTGCAGCCGCCCCTTGCGTGCGCGGTGTAGGTACGTGTGTGTGCAGCCGCCCCAAGCGTGCGCGGTGTGTGTACATGTGTGTGCAGTTGCCCCTTGCGTGCGCGGTGTATGTACGTGTGTGTGCAGCCGCCCCGTGGTTGCGCGGTGTATGTACATGTGTGTGCAGTTGCCCCTTGCGTGCGCGGTGTATGTACGTGTGTGTGCAGCCGCCCCTTGCGTGCGCGGTGTAGGTACGTGTGTGTGCAGCCGCCCCAAGCGTGCGCGGTGTGTGTACATGTGTGTGCAGTTGCCCCTTGCGTGCGCGGTGTGTGTACGTGTGTGTGCAGCCGCCCCTTGCGTGCGCGGTGGATGTACGTGTGTGTGCAGTTGCCCCTTGCGTGCGCGGTGGTTTTTCGTGTGTGTGCAGCCGGCCCTTGCGTGCGCGGTGTGTGTACATGTGAGTGCAGCTGCCCCAAGCGTGCGCGGTGTGTGTACATGTGTGTGCAGTTGCCCCTTGCGTGCGCGGTGGATGTACGTGTGTGTGCAGCCGCCCCTTGCGTGCGCGGTGTAGGTACGTGTGTGTGCAGCCGCCCCAAGCGTGCGCGGTGTGTGTACGTGTGTGTGCAGTTGCCCCTTGCGTGCGCGGTGTGTGTACATGTGTGTGCAGTTGCCCCTTGCGTGCGCGGTGTATGTACATGTGTGTGCAGTTGCCCCTTGCGTGCGCGGTGTATGTACGTGTGTGTGCAGCCGCCCCTTGCGTGCGCGGTGTAGGTACGTGTGTGTGCAGCCGCCCCAAGCGTGCGCGGTGTGTGTACATGTGTGTGCAGTTGCCCCTTGCGTGCGCGGTGTGTGTACGTGTGTGTGCAGCCGCCCCTTGCGTGCGCGGTGGATGTACGTGTGTGTGCAGTTGCCCCTTGCGTGCGCGGTGGATGTACGTGTGTGTGCAGCCGCCCCTTGCGTGCGCGGTGTGTGTACATGTGAGTGCAGCTGCCCCAAGCGTGCGCGGTGTGTGTACATGTGTGTGCAGTTGCCCCTTGCGTGCGCGGTGGATGTACGTGTGTGTGCAGCCGCCCCTTGCGTGCGCGGTGTAGGTACGTGTGTGTGCAGCCGCCCCAAGCGTGCGCGGTGTGTGTACGTGTGTGTGCAGTTGCCCCTTGCGTGCGCGGTGTGTGTACATGTGTGTGCAGTTGCCCCTTGCGTGCGCGGTGTAGGTACGTGTGTGTGCAGCCGGCCCTTGCGTGCGCGGTGTGTGTACATGTGAGTGCAGCTGCCCCAAGCGTGCGCGGTGTGTGTACATGTGTGTGCAGTTGCCCCTTGCGTGCGCGGTGGATGTACGTGTGTGTGCAGCCGCCCCTTGCGTGCGCGGTGTAGGTACGTGTGTGTGCAGCCGCCCCAAGCGTGCGCGGTGTGTGTACGTGTGTGTGCACTCGCCCCTTGCGTGCGCGGTGGATGTACGTGTGTGTGCAGCCGGCCCTTGCGTGCATGGTGTGTGTACGTGTGTGTGCAGCCGGCCCTTGCGTGCGCGGTGGATGTACATGTGTGTGCAGTCGCCCCTTGCGTGCGCGGTGTGTGTACATGTGAGTGCAGCTGCCCCTTGCGTGCGCGGTGTATGTACGTGTGTGTGCAGCCGGCCCTTGCGTGCGCGGTGTAGGTACGTGTGTGTGCAGCCGCCCCAAGCGTGCGCGGTGTGTGTACATGTGTGTGCAGTTGCCCCTTGCGTGCGCGGTGTGTGTACGTGTGTGTGCAGCCGCCCCTTGCGTGCGCGGTGGATGTACGTGTGTGTGCAGTTGCCCCTTGCGTGCGCGGTGGATGTACGTGTGTGTGCAGCCGGCCCTTGCGTGCGCGGTGTGTGTACATGTGAGTGCAGCTGCCCCAAGCGTGCGCGGTGTGTGTACATGTGTGTGCAGTTGCCCCTTGCGTGCGCGGTGGATGTACGTGTGTGTGCAGCCGCCCCTTGCGTGCGCGGTGTAGGTACGTGTGTGTGCAGCCGCCCCAAGCGTGCGCGGTGTGTGTACGTGTGTGTGCAGTTGCCCCTTGCGTGCGCGGTGTGTGTACATGTGTGTGCAGTTGCCCCTTGCGTGCGCGGTGTATGTACATGTGTGTGCAGTTGCCCCTTGCGTGCGCGGTGTATGTACGTGTGTGTGCAGCCGCCCCTTGCGTGCGCGGTGTAGGTACGTGTGTGTGCAGCCGCCCCTTGCGTGCGCGGTGTGTGTACGTGTGTGTGCAGCCGCCCCTTGCGTGCGCGGTGGATGTACGTGTGTGTGCAGCCGCCCCTTGCGTGCGCGGTGGATGTACGTGTGTGTGCAGTTGCCCCTTGCGTGCGCGGTGGATGTACGTGTGTGTGCAGCCGCCCCTTGCGTGCGCGGTGTAGGTACGTGTGTGTGCAGCTGCCCCAAGCGTGCGCGGTGTGTGTACATGTGTGTGCAGTTGCCCCTTGCGTGCGCGGTGGATGTACGTGTGTGTGCAGCCGCCCCTTGCGTGCGCGGTGTAGGTACGTGTGTGTGCAGCCGCCCCAAGCGTGCGCGGTGTGTGTACGTGTGTGTGCAGTTGCCCCTTGCGTGCGCGGTGTGTGTACATGTGTGTGCAGTTGCCCCTTGCGTGCGCGGTGTAGGTACGTGTGTGTGCAGCCGCCCCAAGCGTGCGCGGTGTGTGTACATGTGTGTGCAGTTGCCCCTTGCGTGCGCGGTGTGTGTACGTGTGTGTGCAGCCGCCCCTTGCGTGCGCGGTGTATGTACGTGTGTGTGCAGTTGCCCCTTGCGTGCGCGGTGGATGTACGTGTGTGTGCAGCCGGCCCTTGCGTGCGCGGTGTGTGTACATGTGAGTGCAGCTGCCCCTTGCGTGCGCGGTGTGTGTACATGTGTGTGCAGTTGCCCCTTGCGTGCGCGGTGTGTGTACGTGTGTGTGCAGCCGCCCCTTGCGTGCGCGGTGGATGTACGTGTGTGTGCAGTTGCCCCTTGCGTGCGCGGTGGATGTACGTGTGTGTGCAGCCGCCCCTTGCGTGCGCGGTGTAGGTACGTGTGTGTGCAGCTGCCCCAAGCGTGCGCGGTGTGTGTACATGTGTGTGCAGTTGCCCCTTGCGTGCGCGGTGGATGTACGTGTGTGTGCAGCCGCCCCTTGCGTGCGCGGTGTAGGTACGTGTGTGTGCAGCCGCCCCAAGCGTGCGCGGTGTGTGTACGTGTGTGTGCAGTTGCCCCTTGCGTGCGCGGTGTGTGTACATGTGTGTGCAGTTGCCCCTTGCGTGCGCGGTGTAGGTACGTGTGTGTGCAGCCGCCCCAAGCGTGCGCGGTGTGTGTACATGTGTGTGCAGTTGCCCCTTGCGTGCGCGGTGTGTGTACGTGTGTGTGCAGCCGCCCCTTGCGTGCGCGGTGTATGTACGTGTGTGTGCAGTTGCCCCTTGCGTGCGCGGTGGATGTACGTGTGTGTGCAGCCGGCCCTTGCGTGCGCGGTGTGTGTACATGTGAGTGCAGCTGCCCCAAGCGTGCGCGGTGTGTGTACATGTGTGTGCAGTTGCCCCTTGCGTGCGCGGTGGATGTACGTGTGTGTGCAGCCGCCCCTTGCGTGCGCGGTGTAGGTACGTGTGTGTGCAGCCGCCCCAAGCGTGCGCGGTGTGTGTACATGTGTGTGCACTCGCCCCTTGCGTGCGCGGTGGATGTACATGTGTGTGCAGCCGCCCCTTGCGTGCATGGTGTATGTCCATGTGTGGGCAGTTGCCCCTTGCGTGCGCGGTGTATGTACATGTTTTTGCACTCGCCCCTTGCGTGCATGGTGTATGTATGTGTGTGTGCAGCCGCCCCTTGCGTGCGCGGTGGATGTACGTGTGTGTGCAGCCACCCCTTTCGTGCGCGGTGTATGTACATGTGAGTGCCGTCGCCCCAAGCGTGCATTTTGTGTGTAAGTGTGTGTGCAGCAGCCCCTTGCGTGCGCGGTGTATGTACGTGTGTGTGCAGCCGCCCCGTGGTTGCGCGGTGGATGTACATGTGAGTGGAGCCGGTCCTTGCGTGCGCGGTGTATGTACGTGTGTGTGCAGCCGCCCCTTGCGTGCGTGGTGTGTGTACATGTAAGTGCAGCCGCCCCTTGCGTGCCCGGTGTATGTACGTGTGTGTGCAGCCGCCCCAAGCGTGCGCGGTGTGTGTACATGTGAGTGCAGCTGCCCCAAGCGTGCGCGGTGTGTGTACATGTGTGTGCAGTTGCCCCTTGCGTGCGCGGTGGATGTACGTGTGTGTGCATGCCGGCAATTGCGTGCATGGTGTGTGTACGTGTGTGTGCAGCCGCCCCTTGCGTGCGCGGTGTGTGTACATGTGTGTGCAGCCGCCCCTTGCGTGCGCGGTGTAGGTACGTGTGTGTGCACTCGCCCCTTGCGTGCGCGGTGGATGTACAGGTGTGTGCAGCCGCCCCTTGCGTGCATGGTGTATGTACATGTGTGTGCAGCCGCCCCTTGCGTGCGCGGTGGATGTACATGTGTGTGCAGCCGAACCTTGCGTGCATGGTGTGTGTACCTGTGCGTGAAGTCGCTCCTTGCGTGCATGGTGTGTGTACGTGTGTGTGCAGCCGCCCCTTGCGTGCATGGTGTATGTACATGTGAGTGCCGTTGCCCCTTGCGTGCGCGGTGTATGTACGTGTGTGTGCAGCCGTCCCTTAATTGCGTGCGCGGTGTGTGTACGTGTGTGTGCACTCGCCCCTTGCGTGCGCGGTGTATGTACGTGTGTGCAGCCGCCCCTTGCGTGCGCGGTGTATGCCAGTGTGTGTGCATGCCGGCCCTTGCGTGCAAGGTGTGTGTAAGTGTGTGTGCAGCCCCTTGCGTGCATGGTGTATGTACGTGTGTGTGCAGCTGCCCCTTGCGTGCGCGGTGTGTGTACGTGTGTGTGCAGCCGCCCCGTGGTTGCGCTTTGTGAGCTCACGCTCGTTCTATCTATGACCTGCGGAAGTCTCAAAGGGGGAGGGGAGGCCGCAGTAGACAGGTCTGACTAGGTAGCCAGTACTAGGGGGGGGGGTACGGTGTTGTGGGGGGGGGGTACCGGGGACGGTACTGTGGACCGGGTCCAATTTGTGTTGTGGACCGGGGGCAGTCCTGTGGACCGGGGACGGCGCGGCGCCACTGGCCTGTTGGTCAGTGGGCTGGCGTCCGTCACCCCACCTACGACTAGGTAGACGGTGGATACTTAGGGTTGTGGCGGGGCAACAACCACTCCTCTTTGCAGCTGTGTCGACGGCCCACTGACGGCGTGTGTGCACTGCTATGGCGGTGCCGAATGTAAATCACAGCTACCGGCCTCCGAATTATTATTCGGGGGCCTGTTTTATTTAAGGTTATTACGGCTGCGCGACGGGGGTCGGCAGCACCCCAAGAACTTGCCGTTCGAAGTGCAGGCGGTAGCTGCCAGTGCCAGATTGTCTTATTTTCTGCTGCGTTGTACTCGCCACCCCGGGCTCGCGGGAGGGGTCTGGATAGACGCGGGAGTGACTCTTGATCGGACAACTAAAGCGGGGCAGTCGTGATGCTAGGGTGGCAACAGCTACAGGCGGAGGGGGAATACGCCGCAGGCAAGTTCGTTGCGTACCGTATGTGCTGGGCCTGGCTAATGAATATCGTCAAGAATAGTGCATGAGCGCGCTATACGAGCATGGGAAGAAGGGGGAATCGAGCCCCCAGGCCAGCATAGGAGCGGGGTGGCTGCAGCCCCAGCGCCAGGGGGGGCAGCACCCTAAACAGCCTAACATTTCCTCGTGCCAAGTGAGGCGACAGCGGCCGGCGGCCAGCGCGGAATGGCGGGGTCGTTGCCGCGTAATTTAAGCGGGGACGAGTTGTTGGGACTGACGGTGCACAGCGGGGAAGGGGAAGGATGTTAGGGCGGGGCGATAGCGGATCCCAGACGCAGCTGCGTCATTGGGGTGCCGGGGGTGCTATGCCTGTGAAGAAAGGTGTACAAAGAATTGCCGAGCCTGCAGGGGTGGCTGCCGAGGGCAGTGCCCACATGGGTGAGAACCCCCCCGCAGTGGGGGGTCCCTACGGGGATACTTTTGGCTTCCCCCTTGTATTGCCGCCTGGTTAATGAAGCACTGGTAGCGGCAGGGGACAAGGGGGGCGACGAGAAGTCTGGGCCATACGACAGCTTGCGGCCAAGTGGCCAGGTAGTGGGTGCGGGATGTTACAAAGCCCAGGTCCTCTTGACTGGCCCAGGTCCTTATGACTGGTATGATGTTTCGGCCCTTGTTGTGTGGCCTAGTTAGCTTAGAAACTGCAGATTCTTAGGTTAGCTAATGGCTTGGACGTGTGCCTAACACGTATTTGTAATAAACATGTTTCTCTGGCAGCCCCTCACTCCAATGGAACTAAAGCAGCAATTGGATTTTGTGAGCTCACGCTCGTTCTATCTATGACCTGCGGAAGTCTCAAAGGGGGAGGGGAGGCCGCAGTAGACAGGTCTGACTAGGTAGCCAGTACTAGGGGGGGGGGTACGGTGTTGTGGGGGGGGGGTACCGGGGACGGTACTGTGGACCGGGTCCAATTTGTGTTGTGGACCGGGGGCAGTCCTGTGGACCGGGGACGGCGCGGCGCCACTGGCCTGTTGGTCAGTGGGCTGGCGTCCGTCACCCCACCTACGACTAGGTAGACGGTGGATACTTAGGGTTGTGGCGGGGCAACAACCACTCCTCTTTGCAGCTCCCACCCACCCACCCTTGCTGCCAGACGGATGTTACAAAGCCCAGGTCCTCTTGACTGGCCCAGGTCCTTATGACTGGTATGATGTTTCGGCCCTTGTTGTGTGGCCTAGTTAGCTTAGAAACTGCAGATTCTTAGGTTAGCTAATGGCTTGGACGTGTGCCTAACACGTATTTGTAATAAACATGTTTCTCTGGCAGCCCCTCACTCCAATGGAACTAAAGCAGCAATTGGATTTTGTGAGCTCACGCTCGTTCTATCTATGACCTGCGGAAGTCTCAAAGGGGGAGGGGAGGCCGCAGTAGACAGGTCTGGTAGCCAGTACTAGGGGGGGGGGGTACGGTGTTGTGGGGGGGGGGGTACCGGGGACGGTACTGTGGACCGGGTCCAATTTGTGTTGTGGACCGGGGGCAGTCCTGTGGACCGGGGACGGCGCGGCGCCACTGGCCTGTTGGTCAGTGGGCTGGCGTCCGTCACCCCACCTACGACTAGGTAGACGGTGGATACTTAGGGTTGTGGCGGGGCAACAACCACTCCTCTTTGCAGCTGTGTCGACGGCCCACTGACGGCGTGTGTGCACTGCTATGGCGGTGCCGAATGTAAATCACAGCTACCGGCCTCCGAATTATTATTCGGGGGCCTGTTTTATTTAAGGTTATTACTGCTGCGCGACGGGGGTCGGCAGCACCCCAAGAACTTGCCGTTCGAAGTGCAGGCGGTAGCTGCCAGTGCCAGATTGTCTTATTTTCTGCTGCGTTGTACTCGCCACCCCGGGCTCGCGGGAGGGGTCTGGATAGACGCGGGAGTGACTCTTGATCGGACAACTAAAGCGGGGCAGTCGTGGTGCTAGGGTGGCAACAGCTACAGGCGGAGGGGGAATACGCCGCAGGCAAGTTCGTTGCGTATCGTATGTGCTGGGCCTGGCTAATGAATATCGTCAAGAATAGTGCATGAGCGCGCTATACGAGCATGGGAAGAAGGGGGAATCGAGCCCCCAGGCCAGCATAGGAGCGGGGTGGCTGCAGCCCCAGCGCCAGGGGGGGCAGCACCCTAAACAGCCTAACATTTCCTCGTGCCAAGTGAGGCGACAGCGGCCGGCGGCCAGCGCGGAATGGCGGGGTCGTTGCCGCGTAATTTAAGCGGGGACGAGTTGTTGGGACTGACGGTGCACAGCGGGGAAGGGGAAGGATGTTAGGGCGGGGCGATAGCGGATCCCAGACGCAGCTGCGTCATTGGGGTGCCGGGGGTGCTATGCCTGTGAAGAAAGGTGTACAAAGAATTGCCGAGCCTGCAGGGGTGGCTGCCGAGGGCAGTGCCCACATGGGTGAGAACCCCCCGCAGTGGGGGTCCCTACGGGGATACTTTTGGCTTCCCCCTTGTATTGCCGCCTGGTTAATGAAGCACTGGTAGCGGCAGGGGACAAGGGGGGCGACGAGAAGTCTGGGCCATACGACAGCTTGCGGCCAAGTGGCCAGGTAGTGGGTGCGGGATGTTACAAAGCCCAGGTCCTCTTGACTGGCCCAGGTCCTTATGACTGGTATGATGTTTCGGCCCTTGTTGTGTGGCCTAGTTAGCTTAGAAACTGCAGATTCTTAGGTTAGCTAATGGCTTGGACGTGTGCCTAACACGTATTTGTAATAAACATGTTTCTCTGGCAGCCCCTCACTCCAATGGAACTAAAGCAGCAATTGGATTTTGTGAGCTCACGCTCGTTCTATCTATGACCTGCGGAAGTCTCAAAGGGGGAGGGGAGGCCGCAGTAGACAGGTCTGACTAGGTAGCCAGTACTAGGGGGGGGGTACGGTGTTGTGGGGGGGGGGTACCGGGGACGGTACTGTGGACCGGGTCCAATTTGTGTTGTGGACCGGGGGCAGTCCTGTGGACCGGGGACGGCGCGGCGCCACTGGCCTGTTGGTCAGTGGGCTGGCGTCCGTCACCCCACCTACGACTAGGTAGACGGTGGATACTTAGGGTTGTGGCGGGGCAACAACCACTCCTCTTTGCAGCTCCCACCCACCCACCCTTGCTGCCAGACGGATGTTACAAAGCCCAGGTCCTCTTGACTGGCCCAGGTCCTTATGACTGGTATGATGTTTCGGCCCTTGTTGTGTGGCCTAGTTAGCTTAGAAACTGCAGATTCTTAGGTTAGCTAATGGCTTGGACGTGTGCCTAACACGTATTTGTAATAAACATGTTTCTCTGGCAGCCCCTCACTCCAATGGAACTAAAGCAGCAATTGGATGGTGTATGTACATGTGTGTGCAGTTGCCCCTTGCGTGCGCGGTGTATGTACGTGTGTGTGCAGCCGCCCCTTGCGTGCGCGGTGTAGGTACGTGTGTGTGCAGCCGCCCCAAGCGTGCGCGGTGTGTGTACATGTGTGTGCAGTTGCCCCTTGCGTGCGCGGTGTATGTACGTGTGTGTGCAGCCGCCCCGTGGTTGCGCGGTGTATGTACATGTGTGTGCAGTTGCCCCTTGCGTGCGCGGTGTATGTACGTGTGTGTGCAGCCGCCCCTTGCGTGCGCGGTGTAGGTACGTGTGTGTGCAGCCGCCCCAAGCGTGCGCGGTGTGTGTACATGTGTGTGCAGTTGCCCCTTGCGTGCGCGGTGTGTGTACGTGTGTGTGCAGCCGCCCCTTGCGTGCGCGGTGGATGTACGTGTGTGTGCAGTTGCCCCTTGCGTGCGCGGTGGTTTTTCGTGTGTGTGCAGCCGGCCCTTGCGTGCGCGGTGTGTGTACATGTGAGTGCAGCTGCCCCAAGCGTGCGCGGTGTGTGTACATGTGTGTGCAGTTGCCCCTTGCGTGCGCGGTGGATGTACGTGTGTGTGCAGCCGCCCCTTGCGTGCGCGGTGTAGGTACGTGTGTGTGCAGCCGCCCCAAGCGTGCGCGGTGTGTGTGCGTGTGTGTGCAGTTGCCCCTTGCGTGCGCGGTGTGTGTACATGTGTGTGCAGTTGCCCCTTGCGTGCGCGGTGTATGTACATGTGTGTGCAGTTGCCCCTTGCGTGCGCGGTGTATGTACGTGTGTGTGCAGCCGCCCCTTGCGTGCGCGGTGTAGGTACGTGTGTGTGCAGCCGCCCCAAGCGTGCGCGGTGTGTGTACATGTGTGTGCAGTTGCCCCTTGCGTGCGCGGTGTGTGTACGTGTGTGTGCAGCCGCCCCTTGCGTGCGCGGTGGATGTACGTGTGTGTGCAGTTGCCCCTTGCGTGCGCGGTGGATGTACGTGTGTGTGCAGCCGCCCCTTGCGTGCGCGGTGTGTGTACATGTGAGTGCAGCTGCCCCAAGCGTGCGCGGTGTGTGTACATGTGTGTGCAGTTGCCCCTTGCGTGCGCGGTGGATGTACGTGTGTGTGCAGCCGCCCCTTGCGTGCGCGGTGTAGGTACGTGTGTGTGCAGCCGCCCCAAGCGTGCGCGGTGTGTGTACGTGTGTGTGCAGTTGCCCCTTGCGTGCGCGGTGTGTGTACATGTGTTTGCAGTGTCCCCTTGCGTGCGCGGTGTATGTACGTGTGTGTGCAGCCGGCCCTTGCGTGCGCGGTGTGTGTACATGTGAGTGCAGCTGCCCCAAGCGTGCGCGGTGTGTGTACATGTGTGTGCAGTTGCCCCTTGCGTGCGCGGTGGATGTACGTGTGTGTGCATGCCGGCAATTGCGTGCATGGTGTGTGTACGTGTGTGTGCAGCCGCCCCTTGCGTGCGCGGTGTGTGTACGTGTGTGTGCAGTTGCCCCTTGCGTGCGCGGTGGATGTACGTGTGTGTGCAGCCGGCCCTTGCGTGCATGGTGTGTGTACGTGTGTGTGCAGCCGGCCCTTGCGTGCGCGGTGGATGTACATGTGTGTGCAGTCGCCCCTTGCGTGCGCGGTGTGTGTACATGTGAGTGCAGCTGCCCCAAGCGTGCGCGGTGTATGTACGTGTGTGTGCAGCCGCCCCGTGGTTGCGCGGTGTATGTACATGTGTGTGCAGTTGCCCCTTGCGTGCGCGGTGTATGTACGTGTGTGTGCAGCCGGCCCTTGCGTGCGCGGTGTAGGTACGTGTGTGTGCAGCCGCCCCAAGCGTGCGCGGTGTGTGTACATGTGTGTGCAGTTGCCCCTTGCGTGCGCGGTGTGTGTACGTGTGTGTGCAGCCGCCCCTTGCGTGCGCGGTGGATGTACGTGTGTGTGCAGTTGCCCCTTGCGTGCGCGGTGGATGTACGTGTGTGTGCAGCCGGCCCTTGCGTGCGCGGTGTGTGTACATGTGAGTGCAGCTGCCCCAAGCGTGCGCGGTGTGTGTACATGTGTGTGCAGTTGCCCCTTGCGTGCGCGGTGGATGTACGTGTGTGTGCAGCCGCCCCTTGCGTGCGCGGTGTAGGTACGTGTGTGTGCAGCCGCCCCAAGCGTGCGCGGTGTGTGTACGTGTGTGTGCAGTTGCCCCTTGCGTGCGCGGTGTGTGTACATGTGTGTGCAGTTGCCCCTTGCGTGCGCGGTGTATGTACATGTGTGTGCAGTTGCCCCTTGCGTGCGCGGTGGATGTACGTGTGTGTGCAGCCGCCCTTGCGTGCGCGGTGTAGGTACGTGTGTGTGCAGCCGCCCCAAGCGTGCGCGGTGTGTGTACATGTGTGTGCAGTTGCCCCTTGCGTGCGCGGTGTGTGTACGTGTGTGTGCAGCCGCCCCTTGCGTGCGCGGTGGATGTACGTGTGTGTGCAGTTGCCCCTTGCGTGCGCGGTGGATGTACGTGTGTGTGCAGCCGCCCCTTGCGTGCGCGGTGTGTGTACATGTGAGTGCAGCTGCCCCAAGCGTGCGCGGTGTGTGTACATGTGTGTGCAGTTGCCCCTTGCGTGCGCGGTGGATGTACGTGTGTGTGCAGCCGCCCCTTGCGTGCGCGGTGTAGGTACGTGTGTGTGCAGCCGCCCCAAGCGTGCGCGGTGTGTGTACGTGTGTGTGCAGTTGCCCCTTGCGTGCGCGGTGTGTGTACATGTGTGTGCAGTTGCCCCTTGCGTGCGCGGTGTATGTACGTGTGTGTGCAGCCGGCCCTTGCGTGCGCGGTGTGTGTACGTGTGTGTGCAGCCGCCCCGTGGTTGCGCGGTGTATGTACATGTGTGTGCAGTTGCCCCTTGCGTGCGCGGTGTATGTACGTGTGTGTGCAGCCGCCCCTTGCGTGCGCGGTGTAGGTACGTGTGTGTGCAGCCGCCCCAAGCGTGCGCGGTGTGTGTACATGTGTGTGCAGTTGCCCCTTGCGTGCGCGGTGTATGTACGTGTGTGTGCAGCCGCCCCGTGGTTGCGCGGTGTATGTACATGTGTGTGCAGTTGCCCCTTGCGTGCGCGGTGTATGTACGTGTGTGTGCAGCCGCCCCTTGCGTGCGCGGTGTAGGTACGTGTGTGTGCAGCCGCCCCAAGCGTGCGCGGTGTGTGTACATGTGTGTGCAGTTGCCCCTTGCGTGCGCGGTGTGTGTACGTGTGTGTGCAGCCGCCCCTTGCGTGCGCGGTGGATGTACGTGTGTGTGCAGTTGCCCCTTGCGTGCGCGGTGGTTTTTCGTGTGTGTGCAGCCGGCCCTTGCGTGCGCGGTGTGTGTACATGTGAGTGCAGCTGCCCCAAGCGTGCGCGGTGTGTGTACATGTGTGTGCAGTTGCCCCTTGCGTGCGCGGTGGATGTACGTGTGTGTGCAGCCGCCCCTTGCGTGCGCGGTGTAGGTACGTGTGTGTGCAGCCGCCCCAAGCGTGCGCGGTGTGTGTACGTGTGTGTGCAGTTGCCCCTTGCGTGCGCGGTGTGTGTACATGTGTGTGCAGTTGCCCCTTGCGTGCGCGGTGTATGTACATGTGTGTGCAGTTGCCCCTTGCGTGCGCGGTGTATGTACGTGTGTGTGCAGCCGCCCCTTGCGTGCGCGGTGTAGGTACGTGTGTGTGCAGCCGCCCCAAGCGTGCGCGGTGTGTGTACATGTGTGTGCAGTTGCCCCTTGCGTGCGCGGTGTGTGTACGTGTGTGTGCAGCCGCCCCTTGCGTGCGCGGTGGATGTACGTGTGTGTGCAGTTGCCCCTTGCGTGCGCGGTGGATGTACGTGTGTGTGCAGCCGCCCCTTGCGTGCGCGGTGTGTGTACATGTGAGTGCAGCTGCCCCAAGCGTGCGCGGTGGATGTACATGTGTGTGCAGTTGCCCCTTGCGTGCGCGGTGGATGTACGTGTGTGTGCAGCCGCCCCTTGCGTGCGCGGTGTAGGTACGTGTGTGTGCAGCCGCCCCAAGCGTGCGCGGTGTGTGTACGTGTGTGTGCAGTTGCCCCTTGCGTGCGCGGTGTGTGTACATGTGTGTGCAGTTGCCCCTTGCGTGCGCGGTGTATGTACGTGTGTGTGCAGCCGGCCCTTGCGTGCGCGGTGTGTGTACATGTGAGTGCAGCTGCCCCAAGCGTGCGCGGTGTGTGTACATGTGTGTGCAGTTGCCCCTTGCGTGCGCGGTGGATGTACGTGTGTGTGCATGCCGGCAATTGCGTGCATGGTGTGTGTACGTGTGTGTGCAGCCGCCCCTTGCGTGCGCGGTGTGTGTACGTGTGTGTGCACTCGCCCCTTGCGTGCGCGGTGGATGTACGTGTGTGTGCAGCCGGCCCTTGCGTGCATGGTGTGTGTACGTGTGTATCCAATTGCTGCTTTAGTTCCATTGGAGTGAGGGGCTGCCAGAGAAACATGTTTATTACAAATACGTGTTAGGCACACGTCCAAGCCATTAGCTAACCTAAGAATCTGCAGTTTCTAAGCTAACTAGGCCACACAACAAGGGCCGAAACATCATACCAGTCATAAGGACCTGGGCCAGTCAAGAGGACCTGGGCTTTGTAACATCCGTCTGGCAGCAAGGGTGGGTGGGTGGGAGCTGCAAAGAGGAGTGGTTGTTGCCCCGCCACAACCCTAAGTATCCACCGTCTACCTAGTCGTAGGTGGGGTGACGGACGCCAGCCCACTGACCAACAGGCCAGTGGCGCCGCGCCGTCCCCGGTCCACAGGACTGCCCCCGGTCCACAACACAAATTGGACCCGGTCCACAGTACCGTCCCCGGTACCCCCCCCCCACAACACCGTACCCCCCCCCCTAGTACTGGCTACCTAGTCAGACCTGTCTACTGCGGCCTCCCCTCCCCCTTTGAGACTTCCGCAGGTCATAGATAGAACGAGCGTGAGCTCACAAAATCCAATTGCTGCTTTAGTTCCATTGGAGTGAGGGGCTGCCAGAGAAACATGTTTATTACAAATACGTGTTAGGCACACGTCCAAGCCATTAGCTAACCTAAGAATCTGCAGTTTCTAAGCTAACTAGGCCACACAACAAGGGCCGAAACATCATACCAGTCATAAGGACCTGGGCCAGTCAAGAGGACCTGGGCTTTGTAACATCCCGCACCCACTACCTGGCCACTTGGCCGCAAGCTGTCGTATGGCCCAGACTTCTCGTCGCCCCCCTTGTCCCCTGCCGCTACCAGTGCTTCATTAACCAGGCGGCAATACAAAGGGGAAGCCAAAAGTATCCCCGTAGGGACCCCCCACTGCGGGGGGTTCTCACCCATGTGGGCACTGCCCTCGGCAGCCACCCCTGCAGGCTCGGCAATTCTTTGTACACCTTTCTTCACAGGCATAGCACCCCCGGCACCCCAATGACGCAGCTGCGTCTGGGATCCGCTATCGCCCCGCCCTAACATCCTTCCCCTTCCCCGCTGTGCACCGTCAGTCCCAACAACTCGTCCCCGCTTAAATTACGCGGCAACGACCCCGCCATTCCGCGCTGGCCGCCGGCCGCTGTCGCCTCACTTGGCACGAGGAAATGTTAGGCTGTTTAGGGTGCTGCCCCCCTGGCGCTGGGGCTGCAGCCACCCCGCTCCTATGCTGGCCTGGGGGCTCGATTCCCCCTTCTTCCCATGCTCGTATAGCGCGCTCATGCACTATTCTTGACGATATTCATTAGCCAGGCCCAGCACATACGATACACAACGAACTTGCCTGCGGCGTATTCCCCCTCCGCCTGTAGCTGTTGCCACCCTAGCACCACGACTGCCCCGCTTTAGTTGTCCGATCAAGAGTCACTCCCGCGTCTATCCAGACCCCTCCCGCGAGCCCGGGGTGGCGAGTACAACGCAGCAAAAATTTAAACAATCTGGCACTGGCAGCTACCGCCTGCACTTCGAACGGCAAGTTCTTGGGGTGCTGCCGACCCCCGTCGCGCAGCCGTCATAACCTTAAATTATCCAGGCCCCCGAATGATAATTCGGAGGCCGGTAGCTGTGATTTACATTCGGCACCGCCATAGCAGTGCACACACGCCGTCAGTGGGCCGTCGACACAGCTGCAAAGAGGAGTGGTTGTTGCCCCGCCACAACCCTAAGTATCCACCGTCTACCTAGTCGTAGGTGGGGTGACGGACGCCAGCCCACTGACCAACAGGCCAGTGGCGCCGCGCCGTCCCCGGTCCACAGGACTGCCCCCGGTCCACAACACAAATTGGACCCGGTCCACAGTACCGTCCCCGGTACCCCCCCCCACAACACCGTACCCCCCCCCCTAGTACTGGCTACCTAGTCAGACCTGTCTACTGCGGCCTCCCCTCCCCCTTTGAGACTTCCGCAGGTCATAGATAGAACGAGCGTGAGCTCACAAAGTGCAGCCGGCCCTTGCGTGCGCGGTGGATGTACATGTGTGTGCAGTCGCCCCTTGCGTGCGCGGTGTGTGTACATGTGAGTGCAGCTGCCCCAAGCGTGCGCGGTGGATGTACGTGTGTGTGCAGCCGCCCCGTGGTTGCGCGGTGTATGTACATGTGTGTGCAGTTGCCCCTTGCGTGCGCGGTGTATGTACGTGTGTGTGCAGCCGGCCCTTGCGTGCGCGGTGTAGGTACGTGTGTGTGCAGCCGCCCCAAGCGTGCGCGGTGTGTGTACATGTGTGTGCAGTTGCCCCTTGCGTGCGCGGTGTGTGTACGTGTGTGTGCAGCCGCCCCTTGCGTGCGCGGTGGATGTACGTGTGTGTGCAGTTGCCCCTTGCGTGCGCGGTGGATGTACGTGTGTGTGCAGCCGGCCCTTGCGTGCGCGGTGTGTGTACATGTGAGTGCAGCTGCCCCAAGCGTGCGCGGTGTGTGTACATGTGTGTGCAGTTGCCCCTTGCGTGCGCGGTGGATGTACGTGTGTGTGCAGCCGCCCCTTGCGTGCGCGGTGTAGGTACGTGTGTGTGCAGCCGCCCCAAGCGTGCGCGGTGTGTGTACGTGTGTGTGCAGTTGCCCCTTGCGTGCGCGGTGTGTGTACATGTGTGTGCAGTTGCCCCTTGCGTGCGCGGTGGATGTACATGTGTGTGCAGTTGCCCCTTGCGTGCGCGGTGTATGTACGTGTGTGTGCAGCCGCCCCTTGCGTGCGCGGTGTAGGTACGTGTGTGTGCAGCCGCCCCAAGCGTGCGCGGTGTGTGTACATGTGTGTGCAGTTGCCCCTTGCGTGCGCGGTGTGTGTACGTGTGTGTGCAGCCGCCCCTTGCGTGCGCGGTGGATGTACGTGTGTGTGCAGTTGCCCCTTGCGTGCGCGGTGGATGTACGTGTGTGTGCAGCCGCCCCTTGCGTGCGCGGTGTGTGTACATGTGAGTGCAGCTGCCCCAAGCGTGCGCGGTGTGTGTACATGTGTGTGCAGTTGCCCCTTGCGTGCGCGGTGGATGTACGTGTGTGTGCAGCCGCCCCTTGCGTGCGCGGTGTAGGTACGTGTGTGTGCAGCCGCCCCAAGCGTGCGCGGTGTGTGTACGTGTGTGTGCAGTTGCCCCTTGCGTGCGCGGTGTGTGTACATGTGTGTGCAGTTGCCCCTTGCGTGCGCGGTGTAGGTACGTGTGTGTGCAGCCGCCCCAAGCGTGCGCGGTGTGTGTACATGTGTGTGCAGTTGCCCCTTGCGTGCGCGGTGTGTGTACGTGTGTGTGCAGCCGCCCCTTGCGTGCGCGGTGTATGTACGTGTGTGTGCAGTTGCCCCTTGCGTGCGCGGTGGATGTACGTGTGTGTGCAGCCGGCCCTTGCGTGCGCGGTGTGTGTACATGTGAGTGCAGCTGCCCCAAGCGTGCGCGGTGTGTGTACATGTGTGTGCAGTTGCCCCTTGCGTGCGCGGTGGATGTACGTGTGTGTGCAGCCGCCCCTTGCGTGCGCGGTGTAGGTACGTGTGTGTGCAGCCGCCCCAAGCGTGCGCGGTGTGTGTACATGTGTGTGCACTCGCCCCTTGCGTGCGCGGTGGATTTTGTGAGCTCACGCTCGTTCTATCTATGACCTGCGGAAGTCTCAAAGGGGGAGGGGAGGCCGCAGTAGACAGGTCTGACTAGGTAGCCAGTACTAGGGGGGGGGTACGGTGTTGTGGGGGGGGGGTACCGGGGACGGTACTGTGGACCGGGTCCAATTTGTGTTGTGGACCGGGGGCAGTCCTGTGGACCGGGGACGGCGCGGCGCCACTGGCCTGTTGGTCAGTGGGCTGGCGTCCGTCACCCCACCTACGACTAGGTAGACGGTGGATACTTAGGGTTGTGGCGGGGCAACAACCACTCCTCTTTGCAGCTGTGTCGACGGCCCACTGACGGCGTGTGTGCACTGCTATGGCGGTGCCGAATGTAAATCACAGCTACCGGCCTCCGAATTATTATTCGGGGGCCTGTTTTATTTAAGGTTATTACGGCTGCGCGACGGGGGTCGGCAGCACCCCAAGAACTTGCCGTTCGAAGTGCAGGCGGTAGCTGCCAGTGCCAGATTCGGGGTTCTCTGAACATAGTTTCTTTATAGTGATACGGAAGGGGAGCCGCTGATGCTAGGTGAAATAGAGCTGGGTGATGTGATCGTAATAAGGTTGATTAGGCTTCTAGTGTACGAGTATTACGGAAGATATGGCCTAATTGTTGCGGCCCATACCTTGACGGTGTGCTGAGTACCTTGACGACGGATTTTTGCGTCTAGGTTCTCCTAGCAGATCTGTGATTGCGGACGGGTTTGCAACAGGCAATATCTGAAGTAAAACTTGACGGCTAGCTCTTTTGTTTTAACGAAGGCGGCGACAGGGGTCAGGGGCAGCGTAGCTGACGCCCAGAATTCCTTTCTGCAAAGCGGCTGGGATGCCGAAGCCCGGGCGGAAGCCAGGTTCGACAGGTGCTGGGAAGCAATTACCGAAAGCTAATCCCGAGGTGCCGACAGCTACTAAACAGACGGGAAAGGGCCGACTAGGCTGGCCGACGCAGAAGAAAAGGCTCCATCAGGAGCTCTCCACTTGCTCGGGCCTGCCTGAAGTGTGCGCTGCCTTTGAGGCGGTCCTCGGGACCGACTGGGTAACTACTGTCAGCCGGTGGTCTGCGGCCCAGCTGGAGTCCGTCGTTGGACTGCTGGTCGACCACGTGGACGGGCCTGAAATTCTGGCAGCAGCGGACCCAAACGAAGCGCTAGTGGCAGCCCTCCAAAGCGCCCGGGACTTGGCGGACTCGGACGAAGAGGAGATGCAGCCACCACGCCGGCCCACGAAAGGGGCGAAAAAGGGGACGAAAAAAGTCGGAAGCCCAGCCCCGAGCAAGGGAAAGGCCGCGGGGGATGTGAGGGAGCAGCTCTTGGAGCTGGCGGCTATTATTGGCAAGCAGGGGCAGGCGGGCAAAGAAGAGGAGGAGGAGGAGGAGTCCGAGGAAGAGGATTTCCTGACGAAATTGAAGGATGCGCTGGCCGGGGCAGATGGGGCTTCCAGGAAGCCGAAAAAGACCAAAGGGGTGACGCTGCCCACTCGAGCACAAGTGGTGAATTGGAGGGTGCAAGAGAGAGTGCTCCCCGAGGTGCTCGAGGATGCCAACGACAATGGAGGGGGGATAAAGAGTTGGATCATGGCTACTCGCCAAGGGGGGTGGAGGAACCAGGAAAGCAGGAAGGTGGTCATGAACATCGCCCTGGCCATGGACACACTCTTCAAGGAGTTGGGGCCGGCAGCCGGGGAGTTGGCTGGGGTAGAGTATCTCATGAGGGTGGTGGCAGCCATGCTCCTAGTGGAGAGCCAGGGGTCAGGAGGGTGGAAGGTGGCTGGCCACCTCCTTGCTCTCAAGGAAGATGCCTCCTTGGTGAGCAACCCGGCCATGAAGATGGCCCTGCAAAGCGCCACGATGATGGAGAAGCTGGGCAAGGCCCAGCAAACCAAGTAAACACCGAAAGGGTAAACCGCTCCCCCTTCCCACTGCCTCTTCCTACAATGCCTCTAAGCACTACGTGGGGGAGAGTGAGGTCAGCACGCAGACGCCAGCGTGCAACTCGCCGCCGCCGGACCTTCACTCTACAACACAAGGTGATTACGTGGTTGAATTGGCTATGGCACGGGGGGGCAGACCCTCCGCCTAAATCTGGAGGCGCGTGCTCCAGAGGAACGGCGGAGGCCCTGAAAAGGGTCAAGAAGCACTGCGAGTGGTACAGTCGCCGCGTAACCGGCGTTGCGACAGGCCCCGCAGAAGGAAGTGATCTAATCTATGGGAAATGTAATAAGTATGAACAACTTGTGGCGGAGCGGGTGAGTCTGCCGAAGCGCGAGGTGGCAGGAAAGGCGAAGCTGCTGGATTTGCTGGCGCTACGACCTAGTTGGCGAGAGGTGTACGCGAGCGAAGCCAACTGCATCAAGCCGGAGGTGGCTGCCAGTGCGAGGTATTGGAATGTACCTGCCCCCAGCCGAGGGTGCACCATGGCGGAGTGGGGCAAGTTGATGGGGAGGGCAGCGGACGTGGGGATGGTGGAGTTCCGAGAGACGCGGCCAAAGTGGGTAGACGGATGTTTTGGGGTGGCCAAAGGAGTGGGGGAGTTAAGGCTCATTGTGAATAAGAAGTTGGGGAACGCACTGTGGGTGGACCCCCCTAAGACGGTGTTACCCCACCTGGGCATATACTCGGAGGTCTATATCAAGGGTCGGTGCTACACGGCCAAGAGCGATCTGGTCTCGTATTACTATACCATCCAAGTGCCGGAGTGGTGGTGGGATTATCAAGGGCTACCTGATGTGTGGTCCACCGATGTCGGGCTGCCGGGGCGGCGGAGGAGGGTGTGGCCAGTGCTGAAAGTGCTGGCCATGGGGCACTCCCACGCTGTAGCGCTAGGGGAAGCCATCCATGAGATGGTCCTCTATGCCACGGGCGCTTTGGATCCTAGACGGCAGGTGAACCGCCTCACAAGTGTAGGGGAGCTGACCGTGCTTCGGAATGCATGGGGTAACCCAACCGCCCTAGCCATCGAGTACAAGGAGGAGAGCACGAGGGAGATGCAAATCGACCTTGAGGACCCCCCTGCCCCTATGGTATCCATCACTATTGATGACCTGGTGGTCAGCAATGGGCGCACGTGCGAGGCGGTGAATCGCTTAATCGCGAGTGCTATTGAAGACGGGTACGCGCCTAACAACCTTGTGCCCTCCAAGGACAAGACGATCATGGCTAGCCCGGAGGGGGAGGACGAGCTAGAAGCTCTGGGTGTTGTTCACCGGCGGGATGGGGTGTTGGAGCCGACAGCTAAGCAGCTCACCCTTGTGGTTGCGCACACTCGTGTACTCCTCGAGAGGGGACGCGCTACCGCTGAGGCGCTGGCGGCCGTCGTGGGCCGGTGGGTGTGGCTGCAGATGCTCAGCCGCACTTGCTTGTCCATATGGCAGCAGAGTTTTAAGTTCATCAACCTCAAGGGGTGGGGCCAGCGAACGCGACCTTTGTGGCAAGGTGTGCGCGATGAGCTCGAGTGTGCCATGGCGTTGGCCCCCATGCTCCGTGTGGACCGGGGGGCTGCCCTGGCTCCGGTGGTGGTGGCCTCGGATGCGTCTAGTTTTGGGCAGGGGGTTGTCTACGCTGAGATGGCCCCAGCTGAGGTGACGGAATTAGCTCGGGCCCGGGAGGTGCGGGGTTACCCAACCCTCCTCACCCCAGGTGAGGCCATGTATGCCGGGCCTAGACCCTTGACCAAGGCCGCGGAAAAAGCCATCATCCACGGGCGATGGCGCGTCGGGATCAAGAGTCGCTGGCGCGATTCGACCATGCACATCAACGAGAAGGAAGTGCGGGCCGCTGTGAAGGGGGTGGAGCGCTCGGCCCGGAACCTCGGAACATGGGGTAAGCGGGTGGTGAGGTTAGTGGACTCCACTGCCGCTTTGGGCTGCTTGGCTAAAGGGCGTTCCTCTTCTTACCGGTTAAACAAGCAATGCCGCCGGTTGTGCGCTCTTACGTTGGTCACCGGCAGCCGCTCACAATGGGTCTGGACGCCAAGTGAGCTTCAGCCTGCGGATGGGCCTTCGCGGGGGCTTTCCATGGCTGCCTCGGTGGCCGGGTGGGTCCGCGATTTGACTCGCGAGGGTGTTCATCCCAATCCCGGGCCTCGGCTTGGCGCTAGCTACTTGACCCTTCTTGAGGGCAAGGTGAAGCCGGCTACTTTGATGGTTTACCATCGGGGTCTTAGGTCCTTTTTCGCATGGTGGGCGAGCCGGCGGGGTCGGGTTGGCAGCTTGTTGCGCGGCTTGACGATAGAGGAATACTATTGCGAGTATGTCGCTTGGGCGCACTCACGGTGTTACAGCCGCCAGTTGTGTGTCAATGCGCTTATGGGCCTGAATTTGTACTTCCCCCGAGTTACGTTAAATAGTGCCGGAACCTTTTTGCCGCCTGAGGCAAATCGGGCCGGAACACTATTTTGCCCGGAATAACCACTTCCGAGCACCCAAGTTAATTCGGCCGAATTAACTTGGGTGCTCGGAAGTGGTTATTCCGGGCAAAATAGTGTTACGGACCGATTTGCCTCAGGCGGCAAAAAGGTTCCGGCACTATTTAACGTAACTAAAACCTGGCCTCGTGGAGGGGGGACGAAGAGCCCGAGACATCCGCCTAGGCCGCTGAGCACGCACCACTAAATGCGCCGGAGCTGCCTCAGTGAGGATTCGAACCCCTGACCTCCAAGGTGCACAGGTTTTAGTTACGTTAAATAGTGCCGGAACCTTTTTGCCGCCTGAGGCAAATCGGTCCGTAACACTATTTTGCCCGGAATAACCACTTCCGAGCACCCAAGTTAATTCGGCCGAATTAACTTGGGTGCTCGGAAGTGGTTATTCCGGGCAAAATAGTGTTACGGACCGATTTGCCTCAGGCGGCAAAAGGTTCCGGCACTATTTAACGTAACTAAAACCTGTGCACCTTGGAGGTCAGGGGTTCGAATCCTCACTGAGGCAGTTCCGGCGCATTTAGTGGTGCGTGCTCAGCGGCCTAGGCGGATGTCTCGGGCTCTTCGTCCCCCCTCCATGAGGCCAGGTTTTAGTTACGTTAAATAGTGCCGGAACCTTTTGCCGCCTGAGGCAAATCGGTCCGTAACACTATTTTGCCCGGAATAACCACTTCCGAGCACCCAAGTTAATTCGGCCGAATTAACTTGGGTGCTCGGAAGTGGTTATTCCGGGCAAAATAGTGTTACGGACCGATTTGCCTCAGGCGGCAAAAGGTTCCGGCACTATTTAACGTAACTCCCCGGGAGGTGCGGGATTGGGCCTTGGCACGAAGTGTTTTGGCTGGCTGGCGCACGTTGGCACCCCCTCGTGCCCCCCCCCCCATTCCATGGGAGGCTGCGTTTGCGCTTGCTTGTACTATGGTGCTCCAGCGGCAGCCTCGTGCGGCTATGATGGTCATCGTTATTTTCCAACAATACCTGCGGGTATCGGAGGCGCTCAACCTGTTGGTCGGCCATGTGCGCTTGCAGCCTGATGTTCGGTTGCGGGGTTCGCAGCGGGGCGCCTTGTTGTTGATGTCAGCTAAGACGGCTAAGGGGGAGGTGCAGTCTGTGGTGATCGAGGATGTCATGACTGAGACCCTCTTGCGGGCTTGTATGCGTGGCAAGGCGGCCTGGGAGCGGGTGTTCCCTTACGATTATGCCCAGTTCAGCCGGGTTTGGCATCAGGCCACGCAAGCTTTGGGGGTCGACACGGTGTTTACCATTCACGGGCTGCGGCATGGGGGGCTACCTATGATTTTTTGCGGCAGCGCAGCATGGCTGATATTCAGCATCGGGGTCGCTGGCGCAGCAGCAAAACTGTCGCCCACTATGTGGGATTGCACCGGAGCTTGGCCCTCACCCTTCCTGACGCCCTGGTTCGGGCTATCGCCGCCTGCCCCCCGCGCATTTGGCGGAGCGTCTTTTCTCTGCCTTCCTCTTAAGTTCCCTTCATTCTTGTCTTATGCGTCCACCGGTTTTGGTTTTGCCCCTGGCTTGGGTCGCCAGGGAGGGATGTAAGGGTAAGGCTAGCCTTTTTGGACATAAAGTGTTCCCATGGGTAAGGATGGCCAGTTGAGGGCCACTTCCCGATGTGCTCTACTTATTGTTTTAATAAAGAGTCTGGTTACCCTGGAGTTCCACGGTTAATAGAATCGGGGTTCTCTGAACATAGTTTCTTTATAGTGATACGGAAGGGGAGCCGCTGATGCTAGGTGAAATAGAGCTGGGTGATGTGATCGTAATAAGGTTGATTAGGCTTCTAGTGTACGAGTATTACGGAAGATATGGCCTAATTGTTGCGGCCCATACCTTGACGGTGTGCTGAGTACCTTGACGACGGATTTTTGCGTCTAGGTTCTCCTAGCAGATCTGTGATTGCGGACGGGTTTGCAACAGGCAATATCTGAAGTAAAACTTGACGGCTAAAACTGTTTAGAGGCCGTTGCCGGATCTGGCCGTTGGTAGAGAGCCGTTGGCCTTGAAACACGATAAAAGCTTGCTCAACTAGCTCATGGCGGTCTCTTTTGTTTTCCCACCCGCCCTCCCTGTGTGTTGCCTGTTTGGGGGTAAGGCTAGCCTTTTTGGACATAAAGTGTTCCCATGGGTAAGGATGGCCAGTTGAGGGCCACTTCCCGATGTGCTCTACTTATTGTTTTAATAAAGAGTCTGGTTACCCTGGAGTTCCACGGTTAATAGAATGTCTTATTTTTGCTGCGTTGTACTCGCCACCCCGGGCTCGCGGGAGGGGTCTGGATAGACGCGGGAGTGACTCTTGATCGGACAACTAAAGCGGGGCAGTCGTGGTGCTAGGGTGGCAACAGCTACAGGCGGAGGGGGAATACGCCGCAGGCAAGTTCGTTGCGTATCGTATGTGCCGGGCCTGGCTAATGAATATCGTCAAGAATAGTGCATGAGCGCGCTATACGAGCATGGGAAGAAGGGGGAATCGAGCCCCCAGGCCAGCATAGGCGCGGGGTGGCTGCAGCCCCAGCGCCAGGGGGGGCAGCACCCTAAACAGCCTAACATTTCCTCGTGCCAAGTGAGGCGACAGCGGCCGGCGGCCAGCGCGGAATGGCGGGGTCGTTGCCGCGTAATTTAAGCGGGGACGAGTTGTTGGGACTGACGGTGCACAGCGGGGAAGGGGAAGGATGTTAGGGCGGGGCGATAGCGGATCCCAGACGCAGCTGCGTCATTGGGGTGCCGGGGTGCTATGCCTGTGAAGAAAGGTGTACAAAGAATTGCCGAGCCTGCAGGGGTGGCTGCCGAGGGCAGTGCCCACATGGGTGAGAACCCCCCCGCAGTGGGGGGTCCCTACGGGGATACTTTTGGCTTCCCCCTTGTATTGCCGCCTGGTTAATGAAGCACTGGTAGCGGCAGGGGACAAGGGGGGCGACGAGAAGTCTGGGCCATACGACAGCTTGCGGCCAAGTGGCCAGGTAGTGGGTGCGGGATGTTACAAAGCCCAGGTCCTCTTGACTGGCCCAGGTCCTTATGACTGGTATGATGTTTCGGCCCTTGTTGTGTGGCCTAGTTAGCTTAGAAACTGCAGATTCTTAGGTTAGCTAATGGCTTGGACGTGTGCCTAACACGTATTTGTAATAAACATGTTTCTCTGGCAGCCCCTCACTCCAATGGAACTAAAGCAGCAATTGGATTTTGTGAGCTCACGCTCGTTCTATCTATGACCTGCGGAAGTCTCAAAGGGGGAGGGGAGGCCGCAGTAGACAGGTCTGACTAGGTAGCCAGTACTAGGGGGGGGGGGTACGGTGTTGTGGGGGGGGGGGGTACCGGGGACGGTACTGTGGACCGGGTCCAATTTGTGTTGTGGACCGGGGGCAGTCCTGTGGACCGGGGACGGCGCGGCGCCACTGGCCTGTTGGTCAGTGGGCTGGCGTCCGTCACCCCACCTACGACTAGGTAGACGGTGGATACTTAGGGTTGTGGCGGGGCAACAACCACTCCTCTTTGCAGCTCCCACCCACCCACCCTTGCTGCCATGAGGATGTTACAAAGCCCAGGTCCTCTTGACTGGCCCAGGTCCTTATGACTGGTATGATGTTTCGGCCCTTGTTGTGTGGCCTAGTTAGCTTAGAAACTGCAGATTCTTAGGTTAGCTAATGGCTTGGACGTGTGCCTAACACGTATTTGTAATAAACATGTTTCTCTGGCAGCCCCTCACTCCAATGGAACTAAAGCAGCAATTGGATGTACATGTGTGTGCAGCCGCCCCTTGCGTGCATGGTGTATGTCCATGTGTGGGCAGTTGCCCCTTGCGTGCGCGGTGTATGTACATGTTTTTGCACTCGCCCCTTGCGTGCATGGTGTATGTATGTGTGTGTGCAGCCGCCCCTTGCGTGCGCGGTGGATGTACGTGTGTGTGCAGCCACCCCTTTCGTGGGCGGTGTATGTACATGTGAGTGCCGTCGCCCCAAGCGTGCATTTTGTGTGTAAGTGTGTGTGCAGCAGCCCCTTGCGTGCGCGGTGTATGTACGTGTGTGTGCAGCCGCCCCGTGGTTGCGCGGTGGATGTACATGTGAGTGGAGCCGGTCCTTGCGTGCGCGGTGTATGTACGTGTGTGTGCAGCCGCCCCTTGCGTGCGTGGTGTGTGTACATGTAAGTGCAGCCGCCCCTTGCGTGCCCGGTGTATGTACGTGTGTGTGCAGCCGCCCCAAGCGTGCGCGGTGTGTGTACATGTGAGTGCAGCTGCCCCAAGCGTGCGCGGTGTGTGTACATGTGTGTGCAGTTGCCCCTTGCGTGCGCGGTGGATGTACGTGTGTGTGCATGCCGGCAATTGCGTGCATGGTGTGTGTACGTGTGTGTGCAGCCGCCCCTTGCGTGCGCGGTGTGTGTACATGTGAGTGCAGCCGCCCCTTGCGTGCGCGGTGTAGGTACGTGTGTGTGCACTCGCCCCTTGCATGCGCGGTGGATGTACAGGTGTGTGCAGCCGCCCCTTGCGTGCATGGTGTATGTACATGTGTGTGCAGCCGCCCCTTGCGTGCGCGGTGGATGTACATGTGTGTGCAGCCGAACCTTGCGTGCATGGTGTGTGTACCTGTGCGTGAAGTCGCTCCTTGCGTGCATGGTGTGTGTACGTGTGTGTGCAGCCGCCCCTTGCGTGCATGGTGTATGTACATGTGAGTGCCGTTGCCCCTTGCGTGCGCGGTGTATGTACGTGTGTGTGCAGCCGTCCCTTAATTGCGTGCGCGGTGTGTGTACGTGTGTGTGCACTCGCCCCTTGCGTGCGCGGTGTATGTACGTGTGTGCAGCCGCCCCTTGCGTGCGCGGTGTATGCCAGTGTGTGTGCATGCCGGCCCTTGCGTGCAAGGTGTGTGTAAGTGTGTGTGCAGCCCCTTGCGTGCATGGTGTATGTACGTGTGTGTGCAGCTGCCCCTTGCGTGCGCGGTGTGTGTACGTGTGTGTGCAGCCGCCCCGTGGTTGCGCGGTGTATGTACATGTGTGTGCAGTTGCCCCTTGCGTGCGCGGTGTATGTACGTGTGTGTGCAGCCGCCCCTTGCGTGCGCGGTGTAGGTACGTGTGTGTGCAGCCGCCCCAAGCGTGCGCGGTGTGTGTACATGTGTGTGCAGTTGCCCCTTGCGTGCGCGGTGTATGTACGTGTGTGTGCAGCCGCCCCGTGGTTGCGCGGTGTATGTACATGTGTGTGCAGTTGCCCCTTGCGTGCGCGGTGGATGTACGTGTGTGTGCAGCCGCCCCTTGCGTGCGCGGTGTAGGTACGTGTGTGTGCAGCCGCCCCAAGCGTGCGCGGTGTGTGTACATGTGTGTGCAGTTGCCCCTTGCGTGCGCGGTGTGTGTACGTGTGTGTGCAGCCGCCCCTTGCGTGCGCGGTGGATGTACGTGTGTGTGCAGTTGCCCCTTGCGTGCGCGGTGGTTTTTCGTGTGTGTGCAGCCGGCCCTTGCGTGCGCGGTGTGTGTACATGTGAGTGCAGCTGCCCCAAGCGTGCGCGGTGTGTGTACATGTGTGTGCAGTTGCCCCTTGCGTGCGCGGTGGATGTACGTGTGTGTGCAGCCGCCCCTTGCGTGCGCGGTGTAGGTACGTGTGTGTGCAGCCGCCCCAAGCGTGCGCGGTGTGTGTACGTGTGTGTGCAGTTGCCCCTTGCGTGCGCGGTGTGTGTACATGTGTGTGCAGTTGCCCCTTGCGTGCGCGGTGTATGTACATGTGTGTGCAGTTGCCCCTTGCGTGCGCGGTGTATGTACGTGTGTGTGCAGCCGCCCCTTGCGTGCGCGGTGTAGGTACGTGTGTGTGCAGCCGCCCCAAGCGTGCGCGGTGTGTGTACATGTGTGTGCAGTTGCCCCTTGCGTGCGCGGTGTGTGTACGTGTGTGTGCAGCCGCCCCTTGCGTGCGCGGTGGATGTACGTGTGTGTGCAGTTGCCCCTTGCGTGCGCGGTGGATGTACGTGTGTGTGCAGCCGCCCCTTGCGTGCGCGGTGTGTGTACATGTGAGTGCAGCTGCCCCAAGCGTGCGCGGTGTGTGTACATGTGTGTGCAGTTGCCCCTTGCGTGCGCGGTGGATGTACGTGTGTGTGCAGCCGCCCCTTGCGTGCGCGGTGTAGGTACGTGTGTGTGCAGCCGCCCCAAGCGTGCGCGGTGTGTGTACGTGTGTGTGCAGTTGCCCCTTGCGTGCGCGGTGTGTGTACATGTGTTTGCAGTTGCCCCTTGCGTGCGCGGTGTATGTACGTGTGTGTGCAGCCGGCCCTTGCGTGCGCGGTGTGTGTACATGTGAGTGCAGCTGCCCCAAGCGTGCGCGGTGTGTGTACATGTGTGTGCAGTTGCCCCTTGCGTGCGCGGTGGATGTACGTGTGTGTGCATGCCGGCAATTGCGTGCATGGTGTGTGTACGTGTGTGTGCAGCCGCCCCTTGCGTGCGCGGTGTGTGTACGTGTGTGTGCAGTTGCCCCTTGCGTGCGCGGTGGATGTACGTGTGTGTGCAGCCGGCCCTTGCGTGCATGGTGTGTGTACGTGTGTGTGCAGCCGGCCCTTGCGTGCGCGGTGGATGTACATGTGTGTGCAGTCGCCCCTTGCGTGCGCGGTGTGTGTACATGTGAGTGCAGCTGCCCCAAGCGTGCGCGGTGTATGTACGTGTGTGTGCAGCCGCCCCGTGGTTGCGCGGTGTATGTACATGTGTGTGCAGTTGCCCCTTGCGTGCGCGGTGTATGTACGTGTGTGTGCAGCCGGCCCTTGCGTGCGCGGTGTAGGTACGTGTGTGTGCAGCCGCCCCAAGCGTGCGCGGTGTGTGTACATGTGTGTGCAGTTGCCCCTTGCGTGCGCGGTGTGTGTACGTGTGTGTGCAGCCGCCCCTTGCGTGCGCGGTGGATGTACGTGTGTGTGCAGTTGCCCCTTGCGTGCGCGGTGGATGTACGTGTGTGTGCAGCCGGCCCTTGCGTGCGCGGTGTGTGTACATGTGAGTGCAGCTGCCCCAAGCGTGCGCGGTGTGTGTACATGTGTGTGCAGTTGCCCCTTGCGTGCGCGGTGGATGTACGTGTGTGTGCAGCCGCCCCTTGCGTGCGCGGTGTAGGTACGTGTGTGTGCAGCCGCCCCAAGCGTGCGCGGTGTGTGTACGTGTGTGTGCAGTTGCCCCTTGCGTGCGCGGTGTGTGTACATGTGTGTGCAGTTGCCCCTTGCGTGCGCGGTGTATGTACATGTGTGTGCAGTTGCCCCTTGCGTGCGCGGTGTATGTACGTGTGTGTGCAGCCGCCCCTTGCGTGCGCGGTGTAGGTACGTGTGTGTGCAGCCGCCCCAAGCGTGCGCGGTGTGTGTACATGTGTGTGCAGTTGCCCCTTGCGTGCGCGGTGTGTGTACGTGTGTGTGCAGCCGCCCCTTGCGTGCGCGGTGGATGTACGTGTGTGTGCAGTTGCCCCTTGCGTGCGCGGTGGATGTACGTGTGTGTGCAGCCGCCCCTTGCGTGCGCGGTGTGTGTACATGTGAGTGCAGCTGCCCCAAGCGTGCGCGGTGTGTGTACATGTGTGTGCAGTTGCCCCTTGCGTGCGCGGTGGATGTACGTGTGTGTGCAGCCGCCCCTTGCGTGCGCGGTGTAGGTACGTGTGTGTGCAGCCGCCCCAAGCGTGCGCGGTGTGTGTACGTGTGTGTGCAGTTGCCCCTTGCGTGCGCGGTGTGTGTACATGTGTGTGCAGTTGCCCCTTGCGTGCGCGGTGTATGTACGTGTGTGTGCAGCCCGCCCTTGCGTGCGCGGTGTGTGTACATGTGAGTGCAGCTGCCCCAAGCGTGCGCGGTGTGTGTACGTATGTGTGCAGCCGCCCCTTGCGTGCGCGGTGTATGTACGTCTGTGTGCAGCCGCCCCTTGCGTGCGCGGTGTATGTACGTGTGTGCAGCCGCCCCTTGCGTGCGCGGTGTATGCCAGTGTGTGTGCATGCCGGCCCTTGCGTGCAAGGTGTGTGTAAGTGTGTGTGCAGCCCCTTGCGTGCATGGTGTATGTACGTGTGTGTGCAGCTGCCCCTTGCGTGCGCGGTGTGTGTACGTGTGTGTGCAGCCGCCCCGTGGTTGCGCGGTGTATGTACATGTGTGTGCAGTTGCCCCTTGCGTGCGCGGTGTATGTACGTGTGTGTGCAGCCGCCCCTTGCGTGCGCGGTGTAGGTACGTGTGTGTGCAGCCGCCCCAAGCGTGCGCGGTGTGTGTACATGTTTGTGCAGTTGCCCCTTGCGTGCGCGGTGTATGTACGTGTGTGTGCAGCCGCCCCGTGGTTGCGCGGTGTATGTACATGTGTGTGCAGTTGCCCCTTGCGTGCGCGGTGGATGTACGTGTGTGTGCAGCCGGCCCTTGCGTGCGCGGTGTAGGTACGTGTGTGTGCAGCCGCCCCAAGCGTGCGCGGTGTGTGTACATGTGTGTGCAGTTGCCCCTTGCGTGCGCGGTGTGTGTACGTGTGTGTGCAGCCGCCCCTTGCGTGCGCGGTGGATGTACGTGTGTGTGCAGTTGCCCCTTGCGTGCGCGGTGGATGTACGTGTGTGTGCAGCCGGCCCTTGCGTGCGCGGTGTGTGTACATGTGAGTGCAGCTGCCCCAAGCGTGCGCGGTGTGTGTACATGTGTGTGCAGTTGCCCCTTGCGTGCGCGGTGGATGTACGTGTGTGTGCAGCCGCCCCTTGCGTGCGCGGTGTAGGTACGTGTGTGTGCAGCCGCCCCAAGCGTGCGCGGTGTGTGTACGTGTGTGTGCAGTTGCCCCTTGCGTGCGCGGTGTGTGTACATGTGTGTGCAGTTGCCCCTTGCGTGCGCGGTGTATGTACATGTGTGTGCAGTTGCCCCTTGCGTGCGCGGTGTATGTACGTGTGTGTGCAGCCGCCCCTTGCGTGCGCGGTGTAGGTACGTGTGTGTGCAGCCGCCCCAAGCGTGCGCGGTGTGTGTACATGTGTGTGCAGTTGCCCCTTGCGTGCGCGGTGTGTGTACGTGTGTGTGCAGCCGCCCCTTGCGTGCGCGGTGGATGTACGTGTGTGTGCAGTTGCCCCTTGCGTGCGCGGTGGATGTACGTGTGTGTGCAGCCGCCCCTTGCGTGCGCGGTGTGTGTACATGTGAGTGCAGCTGCCCCAAGCGTGCGCGGTGTGTGTACATGTGTGTGCAGTTGCCCCTTGCGTGCGCGGTGGATGTACGTGTGTGTGCAGCCGCCCCTTGCGTGCGCGGTGTAGGTACGTGTGTGTGCAGCCGCCCCAAGCGTGCGCGGTGTGTGTACGTGTGTGTGCAGTTGCCCCTTGCGTGCGCGGTGTGTGTACATGTGTGTGCAGTTGCCCCTTGCGTGCGCGGTGTATGTACGTGTGTGTGCAGCCCGCCCTTGCGTGCGCGGTGTGTGTACATGTGAGTGCAGCTGCCCCAAGCGTGCGCGGTGTGTGTACGTATGTGTGCAGCCGCCCCTTGCGTGCGCGGTGTATGTACGTGTGTGTGCAGCCGCCCCTTGCGTGCGCGGTGTATGTACGTGTGTGCAGCCGCCCCTTGCGTGCGCGGTGTATGCCAGTGTGTGTGCATGCCGGCCCTTGCGTGCAAGGTGTGTGTAAGTGTGTGTGCAGCCCCTTGCGTGCATGGTGTATGTACGTGTGTGTGCAGCTGCCCCTTGCGTGCGCGGTGTGTGTACGTGTGTGTGCAGCCGCCCCGTGGTTGCGCGGTGTATGTACATGTGTGTGCAGTCGCCCCTTGCGTGCGCGGTGTATGTACGTGTGTGTGCAGCCGCCCCTTGCGTGCGCGGTGTAGGTACGTGTGTGTGCAGCCGCCCCAAGCGTGCGCGGTGTGTGTACATGTTTGTGCAGTTGCCCCTTGCGTGCGCGGTGTATGTACGTGTGTGTGCAGCCGCCCCGTGGTTGCGCGGTGTATGTACATGTGTGTGCAGTTGCCCCTTGCGTGCGCGGTGTATGTACGTGTGTGTGCAGCCGCCCCTTGCGTGCGCGGTGTAGGTACGTGTGTGTGCAGCCGCCCCAAGCGTGCGCGGTGTGTGTACATGTGTGTGCAGTTGCCCCTTGCGTGCGCGGTGTGTGTACGTGTGTGTGCAGCCGCCCCTTGCGTGCGCGGTGGATGTACGTGTGTGTGCAGTTGCCCCTTGCGTGCGCGGTGGTTTTTCGTGTGTGTGCAGCCGGCCCTTGCGTGCGCGGTGTGTGTACATGTGAGTGCAGCTGCCCCAAGCGTGCGCGGTGTGTGTACATGTGTGTGCAGTTGCCCCTTGCGTGCGCGGTGGATGTACGTGTGTGTGCAGCCGCCCCTTGCGTGCGCGGTGTAGGTACGTGTGTGTGCAGCCGCCCCAAGCGTGCGCGGTGTGTGTACGTGTGTGTGCAGTTGCCCCTTGCGTGCGCGGTGTGTGTACATGTGTGTGCAGTTGCCCCTTGCGTGCGCGGTGTATGTACATGTGTGTGCAGTTGCCCCTTGCGTGCGCGGTGTATGTACGTGTGTGTGCAGCCGCCCCTTGCGTGCGCGGTGTAGGTACGTGTGTGTGCAGCCGCCCCAAGCGTGCGCGGTGTGTGTACATGTGTGTGCAGTTGCCCCTTGCGTGCGCGGTGTGTGTACGTGTGTGTGCAGCCGCCCCTTGCGTGCGCGGTGGATGTACGTGTGTGTGCAGTTGCCCCTTGCGTGCGCGGTGTGTGTACATGTGAGTGCAGCTGCCCCAAGCGTGCGCGGTGTGTGTACATGTGTGTGCAGTTGCCCCTTGCGTGCGCGGTGGATCCAATTGCTGCTTTAGTTCCATTGGAGTGAGGGGCTGCCAGAGAAACATGTTTATTACAAATACGTGTTAGGCACACGTCCAAGCCATTAGCTAACCTAAGAATCTGCAGTTTCTAAGCTAACTAGGCCACACAACAAGGGCCGAAACATCATACCAGTCATAAGGACCTGGGCCAGTCAAGAGGACCTGGGCTTTGTAACATCCGTCTGGCAGCAAGGGTGGGTGGGTGGGAGCTGCAAAGAGGAGTGGTTGTTGCCCCGCCACAACCCTAAGTATCCACCGTCTACCTAGTCGTAGGTGGGGTGACGGACGCCAGCCCACTGACCAACAGGCCAGTGGCGCCGCGCCGTCCCCGGTCCACAGGACTGCCCCCGGTCCACAACACAAATTGGACCCGGTCCACAGTACCGTCCCCGGTACCCCCCCCCACACAACACCGTACCCCCCCCCCTAGTACTGGCTACCTAGTCAGACCTGTCTACTGCGGCCTCCCCTCCCCCTTTGAGACTTCCGCAGGTCATAGATAGAACGAGCGTGAGCTCACAAAATCCAATTGCTGCTTTAGTTCCATTGGAGTGAGGGGCTGCCAGAGAAACATGTTTATTACAAATACGTGTTAGGCACACGTCCAAGCCATTAGCTAACCTAAGAATCTGCAGTTTCTAAGCTAACTAGGCCACACAACAAGGGCCGAAACATCATACCAGTCATAAGGACCTGGGCCAGTCAAGAGGACCTGGGCTTTGTAACATCCCGCACCCACTACCTGGCCACTTGGCCGCAAGCTGTCGTATGGCCCAGACTTCTCGTCGCCCCCTTGTCCCCTGCCGCTACCAGTGCTTCATTAACCAGGCGGCAATACAAAGGGGAAGCCAAAAGTATCCCCGTAGGGACCCCCCACTGCGGGGGGTTCTCACCCATGTGGGCACTGCCCTCGGCAGCCACCCCTGCAGGCTCGGCAATTCTTTGTACACCTTTCTTCACAGGCATAGCACCCCCGGCACCCCAATGACGCAGCTGCGTCTGGGATCCGCTATCGCCCCGCCCTAACATCCTTCCCCTTCCCCGCTGTGCACCGTCAGTCCCAACAACTCGTCCCCGCTTAAATTACGCGGCAACGACCCCGCCATTCCGCGCTGGCCGCCGGCCGCTGTCGCCTCACTTGGCACGAGGAAATGTTAGGCTGTTTAGGGTGCTGCCCCCCTGGCGCTGGGGCTGCAGCCACCCCGCTCCTATGCTGGCCTGGGGGCTCGATTCCCCCTTCTTCCCATGCTCGTATAGCGCGCTCATGCACTATTCTTGACGATATTCATTAGCCAGGCCCAGCACATACGATACACAACGAACTTGCCTGCGGCGTATTCCCCCTCCGCCTGTAGCTGTTGCCACCCTAGCACCACGACTGCCCCGCTTTAGTTGTCCGATCAAGAGTCACTCCCGCGTCTATCCAGACCCCTCCCGCGAGCCCGGGGTGGCGAGTACAACGCAGCAAAAATTTAAACAATCTGGCACTGGCAGCTACCGCCTGCACTTCGAACGGCAAGTTCTTGGGGTGCTGCCGACCCCCGTCGCGCAGCCGTCATAACCTTAAATTATCCAGGCCCCCGAATGATAATTCGGAGGCCGGTAGCTGTGATTTACATTCGGCACCGCCATAGCAGTGCACACACGCCGTCAGTGGGCCGTCGACACAGCTGCAAAGAGGAGTGGTTGTTGCCCCGCCACAACCCTAAGTATCCACCGTCTACCTAGTCGTAGGTGGGGTGACGGACGCCAGCCCACTGACCAACAGGCCAGTGGCGCCGCGCCGTCCCCGGTCCACAGGACTGCCCCCGGTCCACAACACAAATTGGACCCGGTCCACAGTACCGTCCCCGGTACCCCCCCCCACAACACCGTACCCCCCCCCCTAGTACTGGCTACCTAGTCAGACCTGTCTACTGCGGCCTCCCCTCCCCCTTTGAGACTTCCGCAGGTCATAGATAGAACGAGCGTGAGCTCACAAAATGTACGTGTGTGTGCAGCCGCCCCTTGCGTGCGCGGTGTAGGTACGTGTGTGTGCAGCCGCCCCAAGCGTGCGCGGTGTGTGTACGTGTGTGTGCAGTTGCACCTTGCGTGCGCGGTGTGTGTACATGTGTGTGCAGTTGCCCCTTGCGTGCGCGGTGTATGTACGTGTGTGTGCAGCCGGCCCTTGCGTGCGCGGTGTGTGTACATGTGAGTGCAGCTGCCCCAAGCGTGCGCGGTGTGTGTACATGTGTGTGCAGTTGCCCCTTGCGTGCGCGGTGGATGTACGTGTGTGTGCATGCCGGCAATTGCGTGCATGGTGTGTGTACGTGTGTGTGCAGCCGCCCCTTGCGTGCGCGGTGTGTGTACGTGTGTGTGCAGTTGCCCCTTGCGTGCGCGGTGGATGTACGTGTGTGTGCAGCCGGCCCTTGCGTGCATGGTGTGTGTACGTGTGTGTGCAGCCGGCCCTTGCGTGCGCGGTGGATGTACATGTGTGTGCAGTCGCCCCTTGCGTGCGCGGTGTGTGTACATGTGAGTGCAGCTGCCCCAAGCGTGCGCGGTGTATGTACGTGTGTGTGCAGCCGCCCCGTGGTTGCGCGGTGTATGTACATGTGTGTGCAGTTGCCCCTTGCGTGCGCGGTGTATGTACGTGTGTGTGCAGCCGGCCCTTGCGTGCGCGGTGTAGGTACGTGTGTGTGCAGCCGCCCCAAGCGTGCGCGGTGTGTGTACATGTGTGTGCAGTTGCCCCTTGCGTGCGCGGTGTGTGTACGTGTGTGTGCAGCCGCCCCTTGCGTGCGCGGTGGATGTACGTGTGTGTGCAGTTGCCCCTTGCGTGCGCGGTGGATGTACGTGTGTGTGCAGCCGGCCCTTGCGTGCGCGGTGTGTGTACATGTGAGTGCAGCTGCCCCAAGCGTGCGCGGTGTGTGTACATGTGTGTGCAGTTGCCCCTTGCGTGCGCGGTGGATGTACGTGTGTGTGCAGCCGCCCCTTGCGTGCGCGGTGTAGGTACGTGTGTGTGCAGCCGCCCCAAGCGTGCGCGGTGTGTGTACGTGTGTGTGCAGTTGCCCCTTGCGTGCGCGGTGTGTGTACATGTGTGTGCAGTTGCCCCTTGCGTGCGCGGTGTATGTACATGTGTGTGCAGTTGCCCCTTGCGTGCGCGGTGTATGTACGTGTGTATCCAATTGCTGCTTTAGTTCCATTGGAGTGAGGGGCTGCCAGAGAAACATGTTTATTACAAATACGTGTTAGGCACACGTCCAAGCCATTAGCTAACCTAAGAATCTGCAGTTTCTAAGCTAACTAGGCCACACAACAAGGGCCGAAACATCATACCAGTCATAAGGACCTGGGCCAGTCAAGAGGACCTGGGCTTTGTAACATCCGTCTGGCAGCAAGGGTGGGTGGGTGGGAGCTGCAAAGAGGAGTGGTTGTTGCCCCGCCACAACCCTAAGTATCCACCGTCTACCTAGTCGTAGGTGGGGTGACGGACGCCAGCCCACTGACCAACAGGCCAGTGGCGCCGCGCCGTCCCCGGTCCACAGGACTGCCCCCGGTCCACAACACAAATTGGACCCGGTCCACAGTACCGTCCCCGGTACCCCCCCCCCACAACACCGTACCCCCCCCCTAGTACTGGCTACCTAGTCAGACCTGTCTACTGCGGCCTCCCCTCCCCCTTTGAGACTTCCGCAGGTCATAGATAGAACGAGCGTGAGCTCACAAAATCCAATTGCTGCTTTAGTTCCATTGGAGTGAGGGGCTGCCAGAGAAACATGTTTATTACAAATACGTGTTAGGCACACGTGCAAGCCATTAGCTAACCTAAGAATCTGCAGTTTCTAAGCTAACTAGGCCACACAACAAGGGCCGAAACATCATACCAGTCATAAGGACCTGGGCCAGTCAAGAGGACCTGGGCTTTGTAACATCCCGCACCCACTACCTGGCCACTTGGCCGCAAGCTGTCGTATGGCCCAGACTTCTCGTCGCCCCCCTTGTCCCCTGCCGCTACCAGTGCTTCATTAACCAGGCGGCAATACAAAGGGGAAGCCAAAAGTATCCCCGTAGGGACCCCCCACTGCGGGGGGGTTCTCACCCATGTGGGCACTGCCCTCGGCAGCCACCCCTGCAGGCTCGGCAATTCTTGGTACACCTTTCTTCACAGGCATAGCACCCCCGGCACCCCAATGACGCAGCTGCGCCTGGGATCCGCTATCGCCCCGCCCTAACATCCTTCCCCTTCCCCGCTGTGCACCGTCAGTCCCAACAACTCGTCCCCGCTTAAATTACGCGGCAACGACCCCGCCATTCCGCGCTGGCCGCCGGCCGCTGTCGCCTCACTTGGCACGAGGAAATGTTAGGCTGTTTAGGGTGCTGCCCCCCCTGGCGCTGGGGCTGCAGCCACCCCGCTCCTATGCTGGCCTGGGGGCTCGATTCCCCCTTCTTCCCATGCTCGTATAGCGCGCTCATGCACTATTCTTGACGATATTCATTAGCCAGGCCCAGCACATACGATACACAACGAACTTGCCTGCGGCGTATTCCCCCTCCGCCTGTAGCTGTTGCCACCCTAGCACCACGACTGCCCCGCTTTAGTTGTCCGATCAAGAGTCACTCCCGCGTCTATCCAGACCCCTCCCGCGAGCCCGGGGTGGCGAGTACAACGCAGCAAAACTAAATACAATCTGGCACTGGCAGCTACCGCCTGCACTTCGAACGGCAAGTTCTTGGGGTGCTGCCGACCCCCGTCGCGCAGCCGTCATAACCTTAAATAAAACAGGCCCCCGAATAGTAATTCGGAGGCCGGTAGCTGTGATTTACATTCGGCACCGCCATAGCAGTGCACACACGCCGTCAGTGGGCCGTCGACACAGCTGCAAAGAGGAGTGGTTGTTGCCCCGCCACAACCCTAAGTATCCACCGTCTACCTAGTCGTAGGTGGGGTGACGGATGCCAGCCCACTGACCAACAGGCCAGTGGCGCCGCGCCGTCCCCGGTCCACAGGACTGCCCCCGGTCCACAACACAAATTGGACCCGGTCCACAGTACCGTCCCCGGTACCCCCCCCCCACACAACACCGTACCCCCCCCCCCTAGTACTGGCTACCTAGTCAGACCTGTCTACTGCGGCCTCCCCTCCCCCTTTGAGACTTCCGCAGGTCATAGATAGAACGAGCGTGAGCTCACAAAGTGCAGCCGCCCCTTGCGTGCGCGGTGGATGTACGTGTGTGTGCAGCCACCCCTTTCGTGCGCGGTGTATGTACATGTGAGTGCCGTCGCCCCAAGCGTGCATTTTGTGTGTAAGTGTGTGTGCAGCAGCCCCTTGCGTGCGCGGTGTATGTACGTGTGTGTGCAGCCGCCCCTTGGTTGCGCGGTGGATGTACATGTGAGTGGAGCCGGTCCTTGCGTGCGCGGTGTATGTACGTGTGTGTGCAGCCGCCCCTTGCGTGCGCGGTGTGTGTACATGTGTGCAGCCGCCCCTTGCGTGCGCGGTGTATGTACGTGTGTGTGCAGCCGCCCCTTGCGTGCGCGGTGTGTGTACGTGTGTGTGCAGCCGCCCCTTGCGTGCGGTGAGTGTAAGTGTGTGTGCAGCAGCCCCTTGCGTGCGCAGTGTATGTACGTGTGTGTGCAGCCGCCCCTTGCGTGCGCGTGTGTACGTGTGTGTGCAGCCGCCCTTGCGTGCGGTGTATGTACGTGTGTGTGCAGCCGCCCCGTGGTTGCGCGGTGGATGTACATGTGTGAGCCCCTTGCGTGCGCGGTGTATGTACGTGTGTGTGCAGCCGCCCCTTGCGTGCGCGGTGGTGTACATGTGTGCAGCCGCCCCTTGCGTGCGCGGTGTATGTACGTGTGTGTGCAGCCGTCCCTTGCGTGCGCGGTGTGTGTACGTGTGTGTGCAGCCGCCCCTCGCGTGCATGGTGGTGTAAGTGTGTGTGCAGCCGCCCCTTGCGTGCATGGTGTGTACGTGTGTGTGCAGTTGCCCCTTGCGTGCGCGGTGTATGTACGTGTGTGTGCAGCCGGCCCTTGCGTGCGCGGTGTGTGTACATGTGAGTGCAGCCGGCCCTTGCGTGCGCGGTGGATGTACATGTGTGGGCAGTTGCCCCTTGCGTGCGCGGTGTATGTACATGTGTTTGCACTCGCCCCTTGCGTGCGCGGTGGATGTACATGTGTGTGCAGCCGAACCTTGCGTGCATGGTGTGTGTACCTGTGCGTGAAGTCGCTCCTTGCGTGCATGGTGTGTGTACGTGTGTGTGCAGCCGCCCCTTGCGTGCGCGGTGTAGGTACGTGTGTGTGCAGCCGCCCCTTGCGTGCGCGGTGTATGTACGTGTGTGTGCAGCCGGCCCTTGCGTGCATGGTGTGTGTACGTGTGTGTGCAGCCGGCCCTTGCGTGCGCGGTGGATGTACATGTGTGTGCAGTCGCCCCTTGCGTGCGCGGTGTAGGTACGTATGTGTGCAGCCGCCCCTTGCGTGCGCGGTGTATGTACGTGTGTGTGCAGCCGCCCCGTGGTTGCGCGGTGTATGTACATGTGTGTGCAGTTGCCCCTTGCGTGCGCGGTGTATGTACGTGTGTGTGCAGCCGGCCCTTGCGTGCGCGGTGGATGTACATGTGAGTGCAGCCGGCCCTTGCGTGCATGGTGTGTGTACGTGTGTGTGCAGCCGCCCCTTGCGTGCATGGTGTATGTACATGTGAGTGCAGCCGGCCCTTGCGTGCATGGTGTGTGTACGTGTGTGTGCAGCCGCCCCTTGCGTGCGCGGTGTATGTACGTGTGTGCGCACTCGCCCCTTGCGTGCGCGGTGTATGTACGTGTGTGTGCAGTTGCCCCTTGCGTGCGCGGTGGATGTACGTGTGTGTGCAGCCGCCCCTTGCGTGCGCGGTGTGTGTACGTGTATGTGCAGCCGCCCCTTGCGTGCATGTACATGTGTGAAGAAATAAGCAATAGTGAATGAAATAGTAAAAAGAAAATCATTCCAGCATATGTATGTACAAGTTTTTAGTAGTACACTATGACTATCGTCAAATATAACAATTTTCTATATTTTCATACACACACGAACAACACACCCAACACACACACACACACTATGTTTGCACCCAAGACACACACCAACACCTAAAAACAAGACACCAACACACAAGACAGCCATGCAACACACACCCAACACACACACGCAACACACACATAACACACCTAAGTATAGTTGTTATAACACACAACACATAGGTACATCCCGCCCCCCCACACACAACACCAACACATGACAATTAACAGGCCACAACACACACACTGACACACATGCCCCAACACACACACACACATGCCCCAACACACACACACATGCCCCAACACTGCACACACAACAACACCCAAACACACACCACACACACAAAAGACACCCAACACACATACCGAAAACACGCACACACAACACCTACTAAAAACAAGACACCAACACACAAGACACCCAACACACACCCAACACACACACACACACACAATGTTTGCACCGGTCGGCCCACGACACCCACACCCAACACACACATAACACACCTAAGTAACACACAACACACACGTACATCCCCCCCCCCACACACACAACACCAACACATGACAATTAACATGCCACAACACACACACATGCCCCAACACACACACACACATGCCCCAACACTGCACACACAACAACACCCAAACACATACCACACACACACAAGACACCCAACACACATACCGAAAACACGCACACACAACACCTACCAAAAACACCAAACACACAAGACACCCAACACACACCCAACACACACACACACAATGTTTGCACCCACGACACACACACCAACACCTAAAAATAAGACACCAACACACAACACACGTACACGTACATCCCCCCCCCCCACAACACCAACAATAACATGCAAACAACACACACACAACACACCTAAGTCACACACACAACACACACGTACTTTCCCCCCCCCACACCCAACACCAACACACAAGACACTTTGCACACACCCTACACACACCCACACCCTTTATGAACACATGTACACCCAACACACACACGCAACACACACCTAGGTCGATCACACACAACACACACAAAACACACCTAAGTCACACACAACACACACGTACACCCCCCCCACACAAACCCAATACCAACACACAAGACACTTGGCCCCCCCCCACCCACCCACACACCCACACCCACACCCACACCACACATCCAACACACACAACACACACACTACACACTTAAGTCACACACAACACACACATAACACACCTAAGTCACACACAACACACACGTCCATCCCCCCCCTCACACTCAACACCAATACATGACAATTAACATGCACACAACACACACACGCACACGCCCCAACACACACACACACAACATACATACACAGAGCACACACACACGCCTCAACACACATACCGAACACACACACACAAGACACCCAACACACATACCGAACACACACACACACACACACTATGTTTGCACCCGACATACACACACCCAACACCTACTAAAAACAAGAAACCAACACACAAGACACCCTACACACACACAACACACACACACACAACACATATCCAACACAAACAACACACACACCTAAGTCACACACACAACACACCTACTAAGTCACACACACAACACACATGTACCTCCCCCCCCCCACACCCAACATCAACACACAAGACACTTTGCACACACCCTACACGCCCCCGCACCTTCATGAATGCACCCAACACACACACAACACACACGCCCCAACACACATACCCAACATTCACACAACACACCCAACATATAAGGGTAAATATGGTTTAGGAGTGTAGGGGTTTAGGGTTTAAGGCCTACCATACACCCGTATGTAAAAATGCAACAACACGCCAAGTCATCCGCCACCATGCAAAAATATATAAACACAACTGGTCATCCTCAACAAGAATGCCCATTTTAGTACCTAATCCGCACTTGGCACTTGTCCAGTTTCGTAAGTCCAACGGCCGTTGGCTTTGAGAAATTAAGATATGCGACATGCGCCATGCAGCCAAGCTAAAGTATAGGCTGATTGCCCTGTATGTAACATTAGTAAGGTGAACGACCGTCGACAAAAAAACACATGCGACATACAAACACCAATTTTACACAGTAATGTTTGGAATGACGTACCGTAATTTCGGCGTCCACCTTCTTCGCAATTGTGAACCAGCCCTGTCGCGTGTTGTCCGGATGTCCTTCCCACTTGCCCTTCGTGACCTTTGCGACGCTCAGGTAGCACACGATTGCAGTTAAGGGTTCTCGGTCGTCTGGGTTCCAGAAGAAGCGTCGGGCGTCCGATCCGGAGGAGGAGCACCTCTCGAAGTATTTTACGTACATTACCCAGTTGCCTTTCTTAAAAACCTCGCCCCCCCCCCTGTATGTTTGTTTAAACACTCATCCTTGTCGAGTTGGTGGGCGACTCGAACAACTTTCGCCAACCAGTACGGGTGGTCGGGCACATGGTCCTTGTGCCCCCTCTCAGATGCGACTGCGACGGCCTCCCCCTCCTGCAAACCACGCCCCAACTCGTTTCTTGCCGTTTGAACGTGGTTCAGGCGGGTTCCCGGATATCGCGTGGGGTTCCGCGACTTACTCGCCTGGAGTTTTACAGTCCACGACGAGCTGCTCCAATCGTTTGGGCATGTCGTCCACTTGCCCTCTCGGCACTCCGCACAACTGAAGCATGAAAAACGCCTGAGCTTTACCACCTCGACCCGCTCGCCCTTTTTGTCCAGTCGCCACTGGTGTGCCGTGGAGATATCTCGGATCGGGCCTCGCTCCTTACCGGACGTGAGAATCTGCAATTGTAATTCCATGAAACAACATCACAGCACATTTCCCAACTCCAACGGCCGTTGGCACTCAACAATTATAAGATTTCCCAACTCCAACGGCCGTTGGCCCTTGGAAACTTTATATAAGTACATTTCTCAACTCCAACGGCCGTTGGCACTCAACAATTATACGATTTTCCAGCTCCAACGGCCGTTGGCCTTATGAAACTTCAAACTGCATCAAGGAAGCTGTCCTCTGTAAAGTGTAACCAGAGACAAATTATAGAACTGCACTTGACCACCAGAAAGCAACTGTCTTTACTTACGTTATCGAGAAGAAATGCCCGTCGAACCACGTCCGATTGTGCCGATGGTCGACTCGAGTCTTTGCCGGTTCTCCAATCCCGGTTCAGGTAGGCCACCAGTGCCTCCACCGTATTCAGGTTCCGATTGTCCTCCTGCATCTGCGCTCTTTTGAGGATGCTTTTGACCGTCCCCCCCTCCCCGTCCGACTCCCCCTTCCCATGTCCTGCACACGAGTAGTTCCACTCCAATGATTCCAAGTCGGGGTCGGCCTCGAGCAGGTCCGCAGCCATCGCCAACACATACCGGGATTGGAACTGCTCCTTACAGTTGTCGGACCAACTGATCCAGTTCCTCACCTCCACCCCCTCCTCCCTCAGCACGTTAAGGGTATTCTTCATCACGAACTCCAGGGTCTGGGCATTCCTCGGTACGTCCTTCCCCATGTAATCGTGCTTCACCCTTTTGATTTCCAGCGATACGGGATCACGGTACATCACGATCACCGGCATCAGGACGTAACTACTTGGGTACCAGTACTGCGCCTGCAACTGTTTCTGCAGGTGGTCCGAATAGTTCTCCGAGTAGTCCATCAGGACCACCACCGTTCCCAGCGGCATCACGTCAATGCACTCCTTGTAAGCGTGGTGCTGCCAGGCCCATGTATGGACGTGAATGGCGAATTCCGGGAAGCGCGCCGTAATGAGTTCATGGAGCTCCGAGAGGGTTGACTTGATGAGTTTTTGCTGCAGGTTCATTTGCGGCGCCACATCCTCCTCCTGCAACACAACACACCCGCGCACCATGGATTGACCGAAGAATGGAAGTCAGCAGCTGGGAATTTCCCAACGCCAACGGCCGTTGGAAGTATGAAAGTCTACATATATATATTCAACGATGCAAATATACATGCCCGCGCACCATGGATTGACCGAAGAATGGAAGTCAGCAGCTGGGAATTTCCCAACGCCAACGGCCGTTGGAAGTATGAAAGTCTACATATATATATTCAACGATGCAAATATACATGCTTACCGTCCCACGGGGCGCTGTGCCCTCCTTTATGAAGTCGAACCACGTGTACTTCTTTGTCCACCCCTTCATCTGGTCCGTCACGATGAACTCGGAAATCCCACACTCGTTGCACGTCCCTTCCAAGCAGTTCATTGGGACGTTAACGAACGGGCCGCCCGTCCTCCCCCCTCCTTGCCCCCCCTCCCCCCTCTCAGCCCTGTGGCAGGTGAAACGTCGAACGAAATCATGGGCATTGTCAGGCACGGAAGGGATACCCTCCCTCTCCTCGATCTCCAGCGTGCTCTTCAACTCCTTGACGCCTTTGGCGAAGGCAGAGAGCAGAGACTCGAAGACGACGTGCTTTTCGCATGCGCACAAGTCCCGGTCCTTCCACACGCCCTTTACGCACTTGGGCATGAACTCCACGAACTTCGTGTACCCCACCTTGTACCTTGTCCCGTCCGCAGTCGTCACGATACCTCCCTTGTACGGCGACGCGTCAGAACAGAACCGCTTGTAAATCGTTTCAAGCGAGTCCAAATAGTACCTTCCGCCCTGGGAGGAAATGAGGATCCTGGCGTTTCCCTTCCTTTCGAACTCATTGACCACGTCCTTATGGTTGGGAGACGCCCTCGTGTTTAGGTCTGACAACCAGTAACTCCCGACGATGTCTTTGACCTCCTCCGGAAACTTGTCCGACCGTAAAGCACGAGGGGGCGCCTTCAGGGCGGGAAGGTCGCCCCCCATCCTCATTCCCCTTGCGGTCTGGATATCCTTGGGCGTGACGTGAAGCAGCCGCGCGAGAGTGCAATGCCCTTGATTGTTCATGCCGTCCTTTCCCAAGCACATTGACAGCACAGCGCACTTCGCGTTCCTGTGCTCATCCGACTTGCCCAATTCCTGGAAACCTTGCACGATATTAGCGACAACCTCCTGAGCGAAGGACTCCGACGCCTTTCTTTTCAGCGCAGGGCGGTACTGTTTCCCCATAACCTTCACAACCGCACCTGGCAGCCGCTCAAGCGCCCTCAAGCCTACTGCAGTTTTCGTGTTTTCAGTCTTGTGATTGTTGTCCTTCAGCAAGTATTCCATTGCGCTGGCCATGTCGAGGGCAAGTTGGTTGCCCTTGATCTCGACGTACTTGAGACTTAGGTCTTTGTTGTGCGCTTCACCTGCATCCGCGCGCATACAGAATCCAGACGAAGTTTTGACTTTTTATCAAATTATTGCTTTCCAACAATTACCCAATTTGTAGGTCCCAACGGCCGTTGGACCCCTGAAAGTACGCCTGAAACACGCCAACACATGCATTTTCGACACCCAACGGCCGTTGGACCCCCGAAAGTGGGCCTGAAACACGCCAACACATGCATTTTCGACACCCAACGGCCGTTGGACCCCTGAAAGCGGGCCGAAAACACGCCAACACATGCATTTTCGACACCCAACGGCCGTTGGACCCCTGAAAGTGGGCCTGAAACACGCCAACACATGCATTTTCGACACCCAACGGCCGTTGGACCCCTGAAAGCGGGCCGAAACACGCCAACACATGCATTTTCTACACCCAACGGCCGTTGGACCCCTGAAAGTGGGCCTGAAACACGCCCTTTACATGCATTTTCGACACCCAACGGCCGTTGGACCCTGAGC
>RPFO01001639.1:0-65386 GCA_009746045.1 Mesostigma viride | reverse complement strand
ATGTATAAAAAGGACAGAAAAACATATTCATTTACTTACATTATGCGTAGCTAAAGATCCAATAAACCGGTATTAGGCCCTTCTGGCGTTTGTATAGGACCATTTAATGACTAGGTAATGTATATCATGTAAGTGCGTGTTGCAAGTTGGCCGTTGACACTCTACGACGGAGCCAATTTTCGGAAACCTGCCGGGCTCATTATGAATGCATCGACTGTGTGCTAAATTGTGATAATTGAATTGAACAAAAAAAAATTCTCTTATTCCCAATCATGGCTATTCTCTTAATGCCCTATCATGGCTATGTTGTTTGTGTATGTTTTGCCCATGTTATTACATTAATGGCATGATGTTGTGGGATTGCTCTTATCTATGATGGTTGTTCGTTTGTGTATGCTTTGCCCATGTTGTTTACAGTAATGGCATGATGTTGTGGATTGCTAGCTCAATCTATGATGGTTGTTCGTTTGTGTATGCTTTGCCCATGTGTTACAGTAATGGCATAATGTTGTGGATTGCTAGTCAATCTATGATGGTTTTCGTTTGTGTATGCTTTGCCCATGTTGTTACAGTAATGGCATGATTTTCTGGATGCTCAACCTATGAGGGTTCGTTCGTTTGTGTATGTTTTGCGCGCAGGATCACAATGGATTGCACCATCTGCCGCAACAAGCGAAGCCCCTTACTGGTTCCAGATCTATCCTACTCGATGCCAAGCAGGCTGGCGAAGGGTATCCAGTACGTACTTTGAAACTTGATGCCGCAAAACAACTACAACTTCGTTTAACCTTTAGCCGTTTTGAGTGATATTTACAGCGGACATTAATTTTGTTGCTACGGGATGAGAATTGAGCTTGTAATGCTAGCAGGTGTCACCAACCAAACTGTCCGCTATTGTAGTGGGCATTTATTGTTAGAGCTGCAGCTGGGTCCCTGCTCCCCACATGCAACCTTGGTGTTCATGAGCCCTTACTAGCTTCCTTTATGTCAGTGGTGCTATATTCATGAGCCCTTTACTAGCTTCCTTTATGTCAGGGGGTGCTATATTTGGCACCCATAGGACATTGCAATATGACCAATGACATGACCCCCAAGGTGGTGAACATATATGTGTGTGCTTGTGTCCATAATGGACCAAACTAACTATTAGGTTGGTTTGTGGGACATTATCATGGAAAGTGACGATTGCCCGGTTTTTATAGCGGGCAGTTGGACACGGTTTTAAGGTTGACCTATTTAGCTTTGTCAGATGTGTGTGCTGCACCGCACCGCTTGCTAACATATTCGGCGGATTTCTTCTTGTCGTCTGCGTGTCACAGCGTGCTTGTACGCACAACCACCCGCGTTCCCCTCCGCCGGCGCCCCGCGCCGGCGCCCCGCCGCCGGGCTCTCCGCCGCCACCGGTTGTTGCCCCCTCCCGCCGCCCGCCCCTTCCGCGCCGTCGGAAGCTGCAGCGGCAGCACAGCAAATGCCAGCTGCACCGCACCGCTTGCTAACATATTCGGCGGATTTCTTCTTTGTCGTCTGCGTGTCACAGCGTGCTTGTACGCACAACCACCCGCGTTCCCCTCCGCCGGCGCCCCGCCGCCGCGCCCCCGCCGCCGGGCTCTCCGCCGCCACCGGTGTTGCCCCCTCCCGCCGCCGCCCCTTCCGCGCCGTCGGAAGCTGCAGCGGCAGCACAGCAAATGCCCCCTCCCCCCGCACCATCGTCGGGCAAGAGGCGCGCGGCGTTCATGCAGCAAAGGCGGCGAAGGAGCGGAGGAAATCGGCGGCTTCTGGGTCATCGGGTTCCGATGCCGCGACGGCAGCAACTGGAAAAGCAACCCACCCCACACTGCCAGCTGTCCGGGTAGGTGTTACGCACAAGGATGTGATTTTCTTGCGCCATCCTTGTCCTTGTCCTTGTCCTTGTCCTTGTCCTTGTCCTTGTCCTTGTCCTTGTCCTTGTCCTTGTCCGTCCTTGTCCTCGTCCTTGTCCTTGTCCTTGTCCTTGTCCTTGTCCTTGTCCTTGTCCTTGTCCTTGTCCTTGTCCTTGTCCTTGTCCTTGTCCTTGTCCTTGTCCTTGTCCTTGTCCTTGTCCTTGTCCTTGTCCTTGTCCTTGTCCTTGTCCTTGTCCTTGTCCTTGTCCTTGTCCTTTCCTTGTCCTTGTCCTTGTCCTTGTCCTTTTCCTTGTCCTTGTCCTTGTCCTTGTCCTTGTCCTTGTCCTTGTCCTTGTCCTTGTCCTTGTCCTTGTCCTTGTCCTTGTCCTTGTCCTTGTCCTTGTCCTTGTCCTTGTCCTTGTCCTTGTCCTTGTCCTTGTCCTTGTCCTTGTCCTTGTCCTTGTCCTTGTCCTTGTCCTTGTCCTTGTCCTTGTCCTTGTCCTTGTCCTTGTCCTTGTCCTTGTCCTTGTCCTTGTCCTTGTCCTTGTCCTTGTCCTTGTCCTTGTCCTTGTCCTTGTCCTTGTCCCACTTGTCCTTGTCCTTTCCTTGTCCTTGTCCTTGTCCTTGTCCTTGTCCTTGTCCTTGTCCTTGTCCTTGTCCTTGTCCTTGTCCTTGTCCTTGTCCTTGTCCTTGTTGTCCTTGTCCTTGTCCTTGTCCTTGTCCTTGTCCTTGTCCTTGTCCTTGTCCTTGTCCTTGTCCTTGTCCTTGTCCTTGTCCTTGTCCTTGTCCTTGTCCTTGTCCTTGTCCTTGTCCTTGTCCTTGTCCTTGTCCTTGTCCTTGTCCTTGTCCTTGTCCTTGTCCTTGTCCTTGTCCTTGTCCTTGTCCTTGTCCTTGTCCTTGTCCTTGTCCTTGTCCTTGTCCTTGTCCTTGTCCTTGTCCTTGTCCTTGTCCTTGTCCTTGTCCTTGTCCTTGTCCTTGTCCTTGTCCTTGTCCTTGTCCTTGTCCTTGTCCTTGTCCTTGTCCTTGTCCTTGTCCTTGTCCTTGTCCTTGTCCTTGTCCTTGTCCTTGTCCTTGTCCTTGTCCTTGTCCTTGTCCTTGTCCTTGTCCTTGTCCTTGTCCTTGTCCTTGTCCTTGTCCTTGTCCTTGTCCTTGTCCTTGTCCTTGTCCTTGTCCTTGTCCTTGTCCTTGTCCAGCCTTGTCCTTGTCCTTTCCTTGTCCTTGTCCTTGTCCTTGTCCTTGTCCTTGTCCTTGTCCTTGTCCTTGTCCTTGTCCTTGTCCTTGTCCTTGTCCTTGTCCTTGTCCTTGTCCTTGTCCTTGTCCTTGTCCTTGTCCTTGTCCTTGTCCTTGTCCTTGTCCTTGTCCTTGTCCTTGTCCTTGTCCTTGTCCTTGTCCTTGTCCTTGTCCTTGTCCTTGTCCTTGTCCTTGTCCTTGTCCTTGTCCTTGTCCTTGTCCTTGTCCTTGTCCTTGTCCTTGTCCTTGTCCTTGTCCTTGTCCTTGTCCTTGTCCTTGTCCTTGTCCTTGTCCTTGTCCTTGTCCTTGTCCTTGTCCTTGTCCTTGTCCTTGTCCTTGTCCTTGTCCTTGTCCTTGTCCTTGTCCTTGTCCTTGTCCTTGTCCTTGTCCTTGTCCTTGTCCTTGTCCTTGTCCTTGTCCTTGTCCTTGTCCTTGTCCTTGTCCTTGTCCTTGTCCTTGTCCTTGTCCTTGTCCTTGTCCTTGTCCTTGTCCTTGTCCTTGTCCTTGTCCTTGTCCTTGTCCTTGTCCTTGTCCTTGTCCTTGTCCTTGTCCTTGTCCTTGTCCCCTTGTCCTTGTCCTTGTCCTTGTCCTTGTCCAGCCTTGTCCTTGTCCTTGTCCTTGTCCTTGTCCTTGTCCTTGTCCTTGTCCTTGTCCTTGTCCTTGTCCTTGTCCTTGTCCTTGTCCTTGTCCTTGTCCTTGTCCTTGTCCTTGTCCTTGTCCTTGTCCTTGTCCTTGTCCTTGTCCTTGTCCTTGTCCTTGTCCTTGTCCTTGTCCTTGTCCTTGTCCTTGTCCTTGTCCTTGTCCTTGTCCTTGTCCTTGTCCTTGTCCTTGTCCTTGTCCTTGTCCTTGTCCAGCACTTGTCCTTGTCCTTGTCCTTGTCCTTGTCCTTGTCCTTGTCCTTGTCCTTGTCCTTGTCCTTGTCCTTGTCCTTGTCCTTGTCCTCCTTGTCCTTGTCCTTGTCCTTGTCCTTGTCCTTGTCCTTGTCCTTGTCCTTGTCCTTGTCCTTGTCCTTGTCCTTGTCCTTGTCCTTGTCCTTGTCCTTGTCCTTGTCCTTGTCCTTGTCCTTGTCCTTGTCCTTGTCCTTGTCCTTGTCCTTGTCCTTGTCCCCTTGTCCTTGTCCTTGTCCTTGTCCTTGTCCAGCCTTGTCCTTGTCCTTGTCCTTGTCCTTGTCCTTGTCCTTGTCCTTGTCCTTGTCCTTGTCCTTGTCCTTGTCCTTGTCCTTGTCCTTGTCCTTGTCCTTGTCCTTGTCCTTGTCCTTGTCCTTGTTGTCCTTGTCCTTGTCCTTGTCCTTGTCCTTGTCCTTGTCCTTGTCCTGTCCTTGTCCTTGTCCTTGTCCTTGTCCTTGTCCTTGTCCTTGTCCTTGTCCTTGTCCTTGTCCTTGTCCTTGTCCTTGTCCTTGTCCTTGTCCTTGTCCTTGTCCTTGTCCTTGTCCTTGTCCTTGTCCTTGTCCTTGTCCTTGTCCTTGTCCTTGTCCTTGTCCTTGTCCTTGTCCTTGTCCTTGTCCTTGTCCTTGTCCTTGTCCTTGTCCTTGTCCTTGTCCTTGTCCTTGTCCTTGTCCTTGTCCTTGTCCTTGTCCTTGTCCTTGTCCTTGTCCTTGTCCTTGTCCTTGTCCTTGTCCTTGTCCTTGTCCTTGTCCTTGTCCTTGTCCTTGTCCTTGTCCTTGTCCTTGTCCTTGTCCAGCCTTGTCCTTGTCCTTGTCCTTGTCCTTGTCCTTGTCCTTGTCCTTGTCCTTGTCCTTGTCCTTGTCCTTGTCCTTGTCCTTGTCCTTGTCCTTGTCCTTGTCCTTGTCCTTGTCCTTGTCCTTGTCCTTGTCCTTGTCCTTGTCCTTGTCCTTGTCCTTGTCCTTGTCCTTGTCCTTGTCCTTGTCCTTGTCCTTGTCCTTGTCCTTGTCCTTGTCCTTGTCCTTGTCCTTGTCCTTGTCCTTGTCCTTGTCCTTGTCCTTGTCCTTGTCCTTGTCCTTGTCCTTGTCCTTGTCCTTGTCCTTGTCCTTGTCCTTGTCCTTGTCCTTGTCCTTGTCCTTGTCCTTGTCCTTGTCCTTGTCCTTGTCCTTGTCCTTGTCCTTGTCCTTGTCCTTGTCCTTGTCCTTGTCCTTGTCCTTGTCCTTGTCCTTGTCCTTGTCCTTGTCCTTGTCCTTGTCCTTGTCCTTGTCCTTGTCCAGCCTTGTCCTTGTCCTTTTCCTTGTCCTTGTCCTTGTCCTTGTCCTTGTCCTTGTCCTTGTCCTTGTCCTTGTCCTTGTCCTTGTCCTTGTCCTTGTCCTTGTCCTTGTCCTTGTCCTTGTCCTTGTCCTTGTCCTTGTCCTTGTCCTTGTCCTTGTCCTTGTCCTTGTCCTTGTCCTTGTCCTTGTCCTTGTCCTTGTCCTTGTCCTTGTCCTTGTCCTTGTCCTTGTCCTTGTCCTTGTCCAGCACTTGTCCTTGTCCTTGTCCTTGTCCTTGTCCTTGTCCTTGTCCTTGTCCTTGTCCTTGTCCTTGTCCTTGTCCTTGTCCTTGTCCTTGTCCTTGTCCTTGTCCTTGTCCTTGTCCTTGTCCTTGTCCTTGTCCTTCTCCTTGTCCTTGTCCTTGTCCTTGTCCTTGTCCTTGTCCTTGTCCTTGTCCTTGTCCTTGTCCTTGTGCCAGCACGTTGTCCTTGTCCTGTCCTTGTCCTTGTCCTTGTCCTTGTCCTTGTCCTTGTCCTTGTCCTTGTCCTTGTCCTTGTCCTTGTCCTTGTCCTTGTCCTTGTCCTTGTCCTTGTCCTTGTCCTTGTCCTTGTCCTTGTCCTTGTCCTTGTGTTGTCCTTGTCCTTGTCCTTGTCCTTGTCCTTGTCCTTGTCCTTGTCCTTGTCCTTGTCCTTGTCCTTGTCCTTGTCCTTGTCCTTGTCCTTGTCCTTGTCCTTGTCCTTGTCCTTGTCCTTGTCCTTGTCCTTGTCCTTGTCCTTGTCCTTGTCCTTGTCCTTGTCCTTGTCCTTGTCCTTGTCCTTGTCCTTGTCCTTGTCCTTGTCCTTGTCCTTGTCCTTGTCCTTGTCCTTGTCCTTGTCCTTGTCCTTGTCCTTGTCCTTGTCCTTGTCCTTGTCCTTGTCCTTGTCCTTGTCCTTGTCCTTGTCCTTGTCCTTGTCCTTGTCCTTGTCCTTGTCCTTGTCCTTGTCCTTGTCCTTGTCCTTGTCCTTGTCCTTGTCCTTGTCCTTGTCCTTGTCCTTGTCCTTGTCCTTGTCCTTGTCCTTGTCCTCGTCCTTGTGCCAGCACCTTGTCCTTGTCCTTTTCTTGCTTGATTTTCTTGCGCCAACGGCCGTTGCAATTTGGAAATTAGGGTGTTATTTTTTTTTGCCCAACGGCCGTCGGAACCTTGAAATTAGGGTGTGATTTTCATGCGCCAACGGCCGTTGGAACCTGTAAATTAGGGTGTCATTTTTCTTGCGCCAACGGCCGTTGGAACCTGGAAAATAGGGTGTGATTTTCATGCGCCAACGGCCGTTGGAACCTGTAAATTAGGGTGTGATTTTCATGCGCCAACGGCCGTTGGAACCTGGAAATTAGGGTGTGATTTTTCTGTCGCCAACGGCCGTTGGAAACTGGAAATGGTGTCATTTTTCTCGCGCCAACAGCCGTTGGAACCTGGAAAATAGGGTGTGATTTTTCTCGCGCCAACGGCCGTTGGAACCTGGAAATTAGGGTGTCATTTTTCTCGCGCCAACGGCCGTTGGAACCTGGAAATTAGGGTGTGATTTTTCTGTCGGCAACGGCCGTTGGAACCTGGAAATTAGGGTGTGATTTTCATGCGCCAACGGCCGTTGGAACCTGTAAATTAGGGTGTGACTTTCATGCGCCAACGGCCGCTGGAACCTGGAAATTAGGGTGTTATTTTTCCGGCGACGGCCGTTGGAACATAGTACTGACCTTCCGGCTATCTGTATGTTTTTTGCATGTGATCAGGGGCGTCCGTCAAGGCAGAGAACGGAGGAAGAGCGGAGGAGGTGGGCTTACAAGATTGAACATGGGGTGGCGGAAAGGCATCTCACAACATTTTTTGAGGAATGGCGCCAACGAGCACCGGGCACCGACTTATGGTCGGGGATTGTGAAGACCTTTGAGAGGAAGGGGCTGCTGACGACACGTGCTGGAAATGCGAAGCCCAGCATTTTGGACTCCTGGGAGCCAGCGCCGTCCTCTCAAGTGCACGACAAGAATCTAACCGACACCATACAGGCGGCGTTTCATCTGCGGCAGAAGATACGCCTAGTGCCAGACGATGTCGACCTCGTGGGGGGGTCCGCGATTGGGACTCAAGTACGGGTCCTTAGTAGCAACTTGTGCCAACTCCCGGAACTAATGAGGCATCGGACGGTGACGGTGCGGAATTGTAAGGGGCTCGCGCCGTGGTTCGTGGGGGCCGGCACAAGTCTGACGAAGGCAAAATGTGCCGTGCTGATCTTCCGGTTTGCGTGGCAGGTGCTGGCAGACCAGGAGCCCGATTCTTACAATGCCTGGCTGGAAGAGAATCCAGGGTTTTCTGACAAAATTAAAAAACTGACGGGGGAGGACAGTGACCGTGCCGTGCAGAGGTTCGGATACTTTCGTTCGCCAACGGCCGAGGAAGGGAGGGCCATTCTCCGGACGTACTCCAAGAAGGATATGGCGGCCGCGTGCTCCGAGGAGTTGATTACCATGGACTTGAATTCGTCCGAGTGGTCAGATGCATCTGACCGTGAGGCAGTACTGGAGCTCACGAACACCGCGTTGGACTACATGCTCGACTACGAGAAGCCTTTCGTGTTTGCGCAGTTTGCCGTGCTGGACGGCAACCACTACACGCAGATGTTGAAGTCCGTGATTTTTGAGGGCTCAGACGAGCAAGTGAGGACTGCGATAGCTGGCGAGATTGCGGGTAAACAAAAGGGCAAGTACGTGGAGACAACCGAGGAGGCGTTTGATTTGTGGAGGGGGTTGGTGAGGGACGCGGACAAGTTCATGTACACCAATCTGGACGTGCTCAAGGGCTGGGAGGTGGAGGGGGAAGCACTGATCCCGCCCATGAAGGACATGCGGACGCCAAAGGTAAATATAACGGATCGGGTGTGGGAACGTTTTAGGCACTAGATGTGATTTTTGTTCGCCAACGGCCGTTGGAACCTGGAAATTAGTGTGTGATTTTTCTTGCGCCAACGGCCGTTGGAACCTGGAAATTTGGTTGATATTTTTCTTGCGCCAACGGCCGTTGGAACCTGGAAATTCGGTCGACATTTTTCTTGCGCCAACGGCCGTTGGAACCTGGAAATTAGGGTGTGATTTTTCTTGCGCCAACGGCCGTTGGAACCTGGAAATTAGGGTGTGATTTTTCTTGCGCCAACGGCCGTTGGAACCTGGAAATTAGTGTGTGATTTTTCTTGCGCCAACGGCCGTTGGAACCTGGAAATTAGGGTGTCATTTTTCCTGCGCCAACGGCCGTTGGAACCTGGAAATTAGTGTGTGATTTTTCTTTCGCCAACGGCCGTTGGAACCTGGAAATTTGGTTGATATTTTTCTTGCGCCAACGGCCGTTGGAACCTGGAAATTCGGTCGACATTTTTCTTGCGCCAACGGCCGTTGGAACCTGGAAATTAGGGTGTGATTTTTCTTGCGCCAACGGCCGTTGGAACCTGGAAATTAGGGTGTGATTTTTCTTGCGCCAACGGCCGTTGGAACCTGGAAATTAGGGTGTGATTTTTCTTGCGCCAACGGCCGTTGGAACCTGGAAATTAGGGTGTGATTTTTGTTCGGGAACGGCCGATCTTCCAAAGTGTAAGGACAAAAATGTCAGGTCGTGTGTTGTATGACCGTTTTTTGTCTCAAACACTGATTCACATTTCATGCATGCAGGGGAGAGAGGCGCATCGGAGGGTTGCCCTGATCGGAGGGGGGCTGAATGCAGAAGACGAGGCCGTTTCCAAAAAGTCGAGGGGGACGGCGCTGCTGGAAGTGCACAACTATTTCAAGACGCACATGGAGGAATCCTGGGATAAGCCGGAGGTGCCCCTTCAGGACCAGAAAGAAATATGGAATTTGATTCATGGGGTCTCAAGCAGCACTGAGAAGGCAAGGAAGGACGGGGAGGGGGAGGAGGGTGGTGAGGAGCGGGTTGGAGGGCGATTGAACGAGGGTGGTTTGTCCGAATCGGAGAAAACCCAAGTCTACGACTTCATCTCGGCTGTGAAGGATGAAACGGTCGCTCCGAACGACGACAGTAGATGTGGAATACCGATTGAGGACAAGCTGGCCAAGGAGCTTGCAGAGTTTCTGGACATCGTGGCAGCGGACAAGCTGGACGGGGAGGGAAGGGTGATGAGGAAGGGGGGGGGATCAAACAGGAAGGGTGGAGGAGTCTAGCCCGCTTTCGATTCTGGCCGTCTATCATGGCAACCGTGAAGGCCAAACACGTTCCTCCTCAGTGCTTGTATGACTTGACATACATGGCCAAGATCTTCTGCGAGGTGATGGTCCAGCTTTTCATGATCTACAACCGCGATTTGGGGAAATACCCCGAACCACGCGACCTCGGCTGGTTGCCGATGCAGCCTTCGGAATCCGACAGCGCCCTTCAGAGGGTGGTCGATACGGTCGCTGTAGCTGCCAAGAGAATAAGGGCGGTTATCAGGCCAACGGGGAGGGACGATTCCACCTTCCCACTTGCACTGCTGGAGAGGACGGATTTTTGGACGACCCACAAGGAGGAAACGAAATGGTGGGTCCTGATTGCGCCCGAACCCCCAACCGAACAGGCTGTGGTGCCCCAACCCGTACAGCCTGTGGCGGGGGCTGTGGTGGTGACGGGGGCTGTGCCGGAGGAAGGCCAAGCCGAACATGCCGAGGCAGAGGACGTCCAGTCGGGTCGCCAAAAAAAGGGGGGGAGAAGCGGGAACCCCCGCGGAAGTTTGGGTCGGAGGAGATGGCATCCGAAATCGAGCAGCAGGGCCCGTGGATTTCTAAGAAAGTTTACACGTCTGACGGGGAAGAGACCTGTGAGTTCATGATGAAGACTTTCGCGTGGGAGAAAAGCGATGGGCCGACACGGTTGGCTCAAGTGGTACTTAATGCAATGGAGGGGTTCGAATTTGTTGCGAAGAGGAAGGGGTTGAACCAGCCAGATATCAAGAATGGGGTAGTGCTGCTGAATTTGGAACATCACGCCAAGCTGTGGAATGATGAGGAATTGTTGAAGGGTCGAACGGGTTCGTGGGTGGAGAAAAGGGACTGGAAGGCGGCGAAGGATTGTGGAGATTTCAATGGTGTGAAGGACGACTGGTCGTCGTACCTAAGCGATTTCACGGGATTCTTCAACCCACCCGTGATCTTCATTGGGTCAAAGGAGCAGGTGGATGGGTTTAAGGTCCTTCTGAAGGTACTTGGGAAGCGGCCACAGGGGGAGGATATTTCCAATCCCAACGGCCGTTCGGGCAAGGAAATTGCGGGTGCAGCCCAGAAGCGTCAGCTGGAGACGGCAGGCGCTGGCACCAAAAAGAAACGCCGGAAGCGCGCCGCCTCGGAGACCCCCGCGGCCGAAGACGTCTCAATGGGGACGCCCTACCCTCATGATGGCGGCGTTCGGCCGGAGGGGGATGATGAGGATGTCGGGTCACAGGGGGGTGATGATGGGGAGGAGGTTGGTGATGATGGTGACGGCGGTGATGAGGGGGGCGGGAATGAGGGTGGTGATAAGGGGGGCGGGTCGAAGGACGGAGAGGGGGGGGTTCGAAGGGCGGAGAGGGGGCGGGTCGAAGGGCGGAGAGGGGGGGGGTCGAACGACGGAGAGGGGGGCGGGTCGAAGGGCGGAGAGGGGGGCGGGTCGAAGGGCGGAGAGGGGGCGGGTCGAAGGGCGGAGAGGGGAGGGGGTCGAAGGACGGAGAGGGGGGCGGAGAGAAGGGCGGAGAGGGGGGCGGAGAGGGGGGCGGGTCGAAGGGCGGAGAGGGGGGCGGAGAGAAGGGTGGAGAGGGGGGCGGGTCAAAGGGCGGAGAGGGGGGCGGGTCCAAGGGCGGAGAGGGGGGCGGGTCGAAGGGTGGAGAGGGGGGCGGGTCAAAGGGCGGAGAGGGGGCGGGTCGAAGGGCGGAGAGGGGGGCGGGTCGACCGGCGCATCGGGGGAAGGGGGGAAGGAGGGGGGGGAGGGGAGGGAGGCTCGAAGGGGAATTCGGGGGCGTCGGGGGGGGGATGCTGGGGCGTGCCGTCGACTACTGCAAAAAGCTCCTTTCGCCTGGCGGGCACGTTCGATCAAGAGCAACGGCTAGTCATCTGTCAAAGGGTAAGTTAATCTGAGTGAATATGGTCGGTTAAATTATGATGTTTGCATATTCCCAAGTTTGATTTGCGAATGTAATGATAACTAATTGCGCCGCTCGTCATTGCTTGTCCCACCCACAGGTGACGAGTCTGAAGAGGAGCCGCCAAAGGATGTCATGCATGCCGGCCCACCCAAAGGGTTTGTGGAAGATTCGGAAGAATCGGAAGAATCGGAACCGGAGGATCCAGCGCCACAAAGACGTGTCACAGTTACCGCAACCCAGCCCAAGCCACTAGACAAGAAAGTGCCACCACCAAGTTGGCAGCCGTGGATGGAGAATCTGGAAGGTGTGTGGGGGGGGAAACGGGTCGTGCCCCGCTCGCCTGTTGGATGTCCGGTTTCGGTATTGTGCAAGCACGGCGGTGAATTTTGCCAGTATCGGAAGAACCAACTCCAGCGCCTTGATACGTTGTGGAAGCCCACGTGGGCTGCTGATTCGGTGGCTAAACTCAATGCAGACCCAATGAAGCTGGCACACATGCCTGATTTCCACGTCGACACGTTCCTGGTGCATGGAGTCGTTCGAAAGGTGGATAAAACGGGCGTGTGGTGCGTTAAATTTTGGGCAGAAGGGTGTGACGAAAAGGGAATCTGGATTAATGGGGAGAAGGGGACGATGCCCAACATAATTTTCAAGGTACAACAAGACGAGATGCGGAACTGTTTCAAGCCACCTGAGGGAACGTATTTGGAGTGGTGGATGGACAAGGGGTACCTGGCGACCAGATCTTCCCCAGCGACCAGATCTTCCCCACGACTCCAAGAGAAGGGGGGAGACCAAGCCGCAGGGCAGGGCAAACGAAAACCTCAAGGGAAGGCTGGCGCAGATGTGCGGGAGGGGGGTGTAAAGAAGCCCAGCGGACGGGCACCTGTAAAGAAACGCCTGTTAGTAGGTAGTTAGATAGCTTACTTGATCTGAACTCGTGTACATTTGTAAAGATCGATCTGTACATCTGTCTCCATCTGGAGCATTCACTTGACTATTCAAAGTTCAAGTGGGAATTACTGGTTGGGTTGTGCACAGGCTTGTGCACAATTTTGGCAATAATTATAATTCGTTCTATAAATAGAACTCGCGGGGTCGTGGAGAGGGTTGTGCAATTGTAAATAATCTACAACTTGTCTCACTTGCTTACCCTCCGAGTGCATGACACTATGACAAAAACAGCCAATTTTACCCCGACTTGAATAAATTTTAATAAATGTTAATAAATTTTAATAAATTTAAGCAATCTAGTAATGAAAAGTGCACGCGGAAAGCGCACCAGTGACCAAATGGCATGAAATGGTAATGATTTCATGTGGAAACGCATTCACAATGAGCATCAATTGTCATGTATTTGTTGAAATGGCGTCTCCTCAAGTAATAAAATTTGGCATGGGTATTGTAGATTGATTGTGGGCCCCCCCCTGCCCTTTCTTCCTGTTGTCGTCCAGGCATAGTTGTCACGTACGTAGTGAACTCTCTAGCGTGGAACCATCAAGTTATGCTAGGCATCATGAATATATGGTTGTGACTACCATGGTCCTGACTCTCCCGATTTCTGGCCTGTCTCCTTGATATGGTTGTGACGAATCAAGGTCGGCACGGTGCTCGGCATTTAGCTAGGGTGGTTGCTGAGGCATAGCACTATCTCTTCTTTACCTTCAGTCAAGTGCATATGGGCCCTGTCGTACATAGCTATGCCGTGCTTGCATAGCCATGTGTCTTGAGCTTGCAGAGTATCCCACTGAGGCAGGGATCGTGCTTTGATAATGCCAGCCTATGCCAGCCAGGCTGTGGCGAGTAGCGACGTAAAGTAGCATGCTCGCGACACTAGCTGCTTTTATAATTCAATAAAAAGTTTTGGTATTGCGATATCTAGCTCTGTAGCAAGTTTGTCTAACAGGCTTGCCATGGGCCCAGGATCACCCAACAGGACAGCCGCCAGCTACTGGTCCATCCCAGCAAGTATTCCGCGCAGCACATCTGCAGGCAGTGGAATACGGAGCTCATGCTGGCCCCCAGCACCGTGCCGCTGGTTGCTTGCTGCAGCCGTCACCAGCGCATGGTCCTTGAACTCGGTCAGCATCGAGCGCAGCGCCAGCTCGCTGCTGACAAGGAAGCTGAGCCGGCAACGGTTGTACCAGGCCGTAAAGCTGATGCCTGGGGGGTGAGAGCATGACGATGGTTCAGCACAGATAGATAGCAATAGAGATGGAGATAGTTTTGTAAAGCCCCATCTAGAAAAGACGCATAGGGAGGCCTTGCCTAACTAACAAAAAGATGGCAAGGGCACTACATATCAAGAAGCTACATAGAGGAACGGAGAGCCTACAATCGCCAAACTACAATGAACGTGCATATGAAACTTGATCAGGTTTATGCGCTGTGTATGGCACGATACTTTGCAGCACATGCATGGCAAAACCAAGCACCAATACCCTCTGCAGTCTTCTACCAGATCCCAAGACCAGCGTCACGTTGGGTGGAAGCTCATGATTGGCTAGTTCTATCTCATACTCCGGAGCGAATCGGGGGAAGTTCATGCTCAGAAACGCGGCATCCACAAAGCCAACCACGTACCTGTGCTTGCATTACTGCCACCCTCCGCGGCGCCCCCCTTGGCCCCCCCTTGTTCCTCGGCCCGCAGCTGCATCTCTGCTAGCGTCCGGAACACCCTCTGCGCGCTGGGTGTGAGCGAGCGCAGCACCACGGGCGCGCTGCGGTGGAGGCAGCCGCCGGCCTCCTGCTTGAGCGCGCGTGGCCTGTGCGCCCCCTCGGCAATGTAGGGCATGCCCGTGTCGACCGTGTGGCCCAGCCAGCCAAAGTTGGACCATGTGTCGCCGTCCCACACTGGTCGGGTACGTGGCCGATGGCAGCAATGAGGCGTCGCGGTTGCACAGGCGATGTGCAGCGATCACGGTCGTGGCGGGTGGCAGTGATGATGGGCAGGCGGCGTGAAGCATGGGGAAGATAGCGGAGAAAGTTAGTGAGGTTTGACGGAAGCTGTGTTTATGGGGATGGGAAACCAAGGTCCACACTTGAAAGGTGACAATACTGCTGTACCGGACAGGGGTGCATGGATGATCATGCACAAGTACCCAACATTAGGGGACCTCCATAAAGGGACCTCGCTCAAGCTAGCAAGGAGGTGCAAGCCCATCCAACAACTCACGTAAGGATGCGTTAACGTGGTTGATGGAGGCCACAACGCGCACGTTGCTGCTCGCAGCCACCGCGCTGAGCGCCACCTGGCACTCGTGCCCGCGCAGGTTGCTGCCGTCGATGCTATGGAGGAGCAGGTAGACAGGTGGCGGCGCCGGGTCGCGTCTCCTCGTGATGTACGCCAGCATGCCCGCCACACTGCTGCTGTGGGTGCCAGCGCCTTTGCCCTCCGAGACGCTTGCAATGGCATCCACCACAGTGCCCAGAGTCTGTTAAAACCCAGGAGGGGCATGGAGGTGAATAGTGGGAAGTAGGCGGGGGGGGGTGGAGAAGAGGAGAGAAGGGGAGCCAAATTAGACCAGCCTTGGGGCGTGAGAAGAGAAAAGCATCAGAGAACGCGAGGATATAAGGAAGGGGGAGGGGAGAGCGGGGAGGAAGGAAGAAAGATTACAACAGGGTGCCAAAGAAAGTTTGGGGAGACTGAACGAGCGGAAGAAACCTAAGTGGCTTGAGCATGCCTCTCTAGCTAGCGTACCCATTTGCTTTGCCAAATCTTACAAAGCAGAAGAGGCACCCTAGCCAGGAAAGCATGGTTAATAAGTGATGCGATTACTCCAACCCAAGCATGCCATCACGCCGCATCAACCCGAGCATGCCATCGATCCGCATCAACCCGAGCGTGCCATCGCGCCGCATCAACGTAAGCATGCCACCGAGCCGCATCAACCCAAGCATGCCATCGCGCCGCATCAATCCAAAGCATGCCATCAAGCCGCATCAACGTAAGCATGCCATCGCGCCGCATCAACGTAAGCATGCCATCGAGCCGCATCAACCCGAGCATGCCATCGCTCTGCATCAATGTAAGCATGCCATCGCGCCGCATCAACCCGAGCATGCCATCGCGCCGCATCAACCCAAGCGTGCCATGGAGCCGCATCAACCCAAGCATGCCATCGAGCCGCATCAACCCAAGCGTGCCATCGCGCCGCATCAACGTAAGCATGCCATCGAGCCGCATCAACCCGAGCACGCCATTGCGCCGCATCAACGTAAGCATGCCATCGAGCCGCATCAACCCGAGCATGCCATTGCGCTGCATCAACGTAAGCATGCCATCGCGCTGCATCAACGTAAGCATGCCATCGAGCCGCATCAGCAGTAGAATTATATTATAAGTAGAGTAGTGTCATAGTTGTACCTGCCCTGCTACATCCCACCGGTGCCTGCCCAGCACTCAGCCTCCTGAGAGGGGCGGATGGCTCGTCATCACGCTTCTGTCTGGTCCACTCCCTTTTTCCCTTGCACGCAAACAGTTGAGCATTGTGGATAGCTACTCGTTGTGTGCTACCCCTTCATCATATCTGCTCTGTTCCCTTTCTGCCCTAGCACGCACACTCTTGAGAGTCGTCGACGGGTGGTACCCATGCACCACTGCGACCGCCGCCTCCCGCCGCAGCCTATCGGCTGCAAACTTGTCCAGGAGAGCTTTCTTGGAGCCGCGACCCGCAAACAGGAGGTTGAAGCCGGCCCTGCAAAGGATAGATAGAAAGGGAGGCAAGTTGATAGGGACACGCATGCAACAAAAACATAAATGTTTTGTCGGCAAACAGGCATGCAACCAAGGCATACGCAGGTAGCGCTCGACTAGTGGCCAAGACATTCATGCGCCCGTGACTGAACCGTCGGCAAACAAGTCGGTACCCACATCAAGAATGAAGGGAAGCTCATGGGCGAGAGGGCAAGGAAAGGATGTCGAGTTTTAGGGTTTAGACTGTGCCAGTAACTTCCTAAACGCCAATCATACAGGATGGCTGGCAGGGTGTAAACCTTGGCTGCTGCCACGTCCTCATTGATAGCATCTCTTGGGCCGTGGCCCCTTGCTGACATGGTCGCGCGTATCCCACCCAAAAAGCGATCCATGGAGTCGTGGGTCGCACAATACACATTTGCAAGTGCATGGACATACACCGGCGGCTGCGGAGGGAGCTCTTCCCCTGACAATGGACTCATTTGCATACTTGCATCATTTGCACACTTGCACAATGGCACAGTGGCACATTTGCACACTTGCACAATGGCACAGTGGCACATTTGCACACTTGCACACTTGAACATTTGCACATTTGCACATTTGCACATTTGCACATTTGCACATTTGCACACTTGCACATTTGCACACTTGCACACTTGCACACTTGCACACTTGCACACTTGCACACTTGCACACTTGCACACTTGCACACTTGCACACTTGCACACTTGCACACTTGCACACTTGCACACTTGCACAATTGCGTACGCATGTTGTAGAATGTGCGACAACCTCTGAACGCAAACAAAAGGCACCGGCCCTCACAAAAGGGGGGGGGGGCAGGGTGGGAAGACGGCGGGTGGGGTGGGGTGGGGTGGGGGCAATCAAACCTGGTCTCCGAGTACCAGAACAGGAACCTCGGCCGCCCTATCATGCTACTAAGTGCTTCTGTAGAGCCATACCATTCTGTGAACCCCTATCAAACCTGATCTCCGAGTACCACGAATAAGCGTCTGTAGTACCCTTGGCCACGAATAGGTCTTTCTAGTGCCTTGCCGTACCTGATCTCCGAGTACCACATGTCAAACGCGGCATCCAGCTGCGTGGCGGATGTCAGGTCGCACACAGTGGCGATGCTGGCAACGCGCGCCTCCGCTCCCTCCATCTCCTGTTTCACCACCTGGAAGGGCGTGGGGGGGGGGGGGGGAGCAGGCAAGCGGCGTACCCCGGGTCATGAGACACCGCATCTGACAAGGAACACTTCACCATACCCGTGAGTAGCAACCCGAATCGGGAGCAACCTGAACTTGGCGCTGATTGAACCCAGCACTGGCTACCAACCTGAATCGGGCTTGAGGCCTGACTTGACTACCCACAGTGTCACAAGCCATCCCCATAAGAATGTTGTGGCCGAGTCAATCTGCCTCCTGACTAGCAATGGGCTATCTAACAGCTGGTCAGACAAGGCCTATCAAGCGCTAGGGGATGCCATGAAGCATGGGGGGTGGTTGTGGTGCATGGGCGGGGCATGCATGCAGGGTACGCTAGCATGCAACACACCCAAGGAGTCATACGCCAGCTTTCCCCTTCGGCACTGTTTACAGTAGGAGTCCACTAAGACATGCAGCTACAGCAAGCCTGACATGCAGCATGGCACGATGGATGTGCACACTATGACACCAACCTCGCCACTTTACGGATCAATGACAGACAAGCGGCTAGAGTAACAGCATTTCGACAGAAAGTCATTTCTTCTCCACAGCACGCCACCGCACTGACATCATCGCTGAGTAGATCCAAGTCCTCAAGCTTGAAATGCTTCTGTGCATGGCGCCTCGGTCTGCCACCGCCGGCTCCCTGCTGGGGCCCACTCTGCTGGGTGGCACCGTCCGCGTCCTGGGCATCGTCGGCATCGGTCGCTTCAGCCAATGGGCATCCGGCTTCACCTTCCGGTGCGTCCAGGTGGGTGGCGGCCTCGGCGAGCCTGTCTTGACGTTTTGTCTCCTGCGAAGCTTCCGGGTTAGTTTCCTGCGCCTTGCGGCCTAGCGGGCGTCCAACACGCCTCTTCTTAGCGCTTGTCGCATTCTCAGACTGCTGTCGTCAGGATGACACGGTATGGAGTCCCCAGCAAACGCAGAACGAGTGAAGGTTCTATTCAATCGAAGTTACCGCTTCTTTCCCGAGAAGTGGGCGCGCAACTTGGGAATTATGGGAATGATCTGAGCAAGGCATTAGGCGGATTACAAGGGCGACAGTTATATGAACAAAAACCTACTGGCTCGGTAGACTGCCGCGCCCCGGCGGAGCGCCTTTCAGGTTCAGAAACCGGCTGAGCGGTGGGCTTTCTAACATCGAAAGCAGGAACACATATGATGTCTTTGTTTATAGCATTGGCTGCGCGTTTCACCGAACTTCTGGAGGGCTTTTGCGCCTTGAAAACTGTGCTTAGCTTCCCCATTCTAAGCAGCTCCCATTAGCAAGCGGGCTGTCGAGAGGTTTACCGTGGACATAGAATACTTGGAAGACAAAACTAAGTAGGTGTTTGCATACTTATGCACGCGATTAGCCAACATATATTACACCCTTGCAAATGCGTGAATGGAGAGCCCAAATGCGTGAATGGAAATGCGTCAAGGAGGCGTGAAGGCATGGTCACAAATATGCCCGCGCGGGCATGGGTATTTTGGCGAACGCGCGCGCACGGGTCAAGCAAACTTGGCGCCAAAGCTTCGTTTGGCGGGAACAAACTTTTACCCTGATGTTCACCAGCACACTACTGTAACCTTAAGGTTTACCGTGGCTAACGGCCGTCACCTCCTTGTAAAGTATAAACTGAGTACGAACTACAATCCTCGAAGTACGGATCACAAAATCTTGCGAATGTAAAGCGCTCTTCCGTCAGAAAAATACAATGTCCGTACCATCCTCGAACTAGCAAGTCCAGCACGAGCCACGAAGGATCTGTGCATCTGCGAGGCATTAGGATGCCAGCAGTGGACGTCTGTGGACGAGGTTGGGCGACACAGATGCACGCTTACGGGTAGAAATGTGAGCTGAAATATGACAGAACCGCCATGGAACCGCAGCAGTTAATTAATCAGCTCCTCATCTGTGCTCATTTGAGCAATACATGTACAGCACGTCTTGGTAATATTGCCCCTGGTATAATAATTACCGGAACGCCATGCCTAGGAAAAGCCTTGAATGATTCGATTGAACTAAAGCCCACATTATTACCAATATTTTCGTTGTCATTAACATTTGGCTTCGAGTTACGGGGTTCTCGCTTTTGGGAAGGACGTCCATTTTTTACGCTCGCTCTAAGATACTTAATTTATAATTCCGCTTACCTCTCAGCAGTAATCAAGTAGACGATGTTTGTTCTCGGCCGCTAATTAAATACCTTGTTTCTGAGAATTTTGCCGGCGTGACGCTGGAGATGGCACTGTGTGCCGTTTGCTGCGTGCAACGCGTTAGCCTCATGACGCGCACTTTGATGGATGCGCCACCACAATTGGGATTGTTGGCGGTTTCTTAGGTGATCATGGGTAAGGGAGGAGTATCCCCGGACGCATGCCCAATATGCTTGGAGCGCGTGGAGATGGAGGCCTACCTCGATCAATGCTTCCGTAAGCGTACATTTGCATGCTCCTTCCCCGCTAGTAACATACGAATAGTATATGTTGTTTTCTCTCTTCCATGTAGTTATCTTCTGGTGCCGCTCCTACATAAGGGCAGTTGCGAGCATGGCTGTTGACGTGATATCATGCTGATGATGTCACCGAAAGCAAGTTTATGGAAATTCAGACTGCTTCCCTTCCTTGCATGTGATGGACAGTGGTTTTGGGCTGGTCGATTATAAAGTGATTGCGATCACAATTTTGTCGTTCCTTTCATGACGGTTTCCCCGATTGTGCGCAACCATAGCCCCTGCCGCATCCACGCGACACCCAGCACGGGTTAGAATAGTTATCACGGGGTTATATGCAAAACTGTACGAGTGTGGTCTATACATAAGGTAAGCATTCCATCACGCACTCGTGAAGCCTAGCATGCCTTTCACCAGTTTGTAATTACTCAGCTGGCTGTCAAGCGAATGATCCAATCACAATCCATGCGGACTGGTTCTGACAGGTAAATGGTTTTACGTGGCATTCAAGCGTGTGCAGAAGTATGTTTACCACACTGATTATCTTTGCAATGTTTCTCGTCCCTTGTGTCTTCTTCGCCCCAAAACAGACCGTTTCTGCTTCCCCTGCATGCTGCAATGGTCAGAAACCCGCATCGGCCACCCTCCCGCCTGCCCAATCTGCAAAGTAAGGAAGGGAGACGGTTTGCCTGGGAGGCTTTTAACAACATATGCATCCCTTTCTTTCTCTTGAAATCACCTTGTCACCAGTTGTCCACTTGAGGTGTCAGTCTTGACGGACACTGGGACAACTAGGCATGAAGCTACTTCTAGGTTCGCCTGTCACGGCCACGTCTGGAATGTATTGGGGGTAGGTGTACCAGGACTTGCTGAACTTTTCCACCTAATATTTGTCTTGCTAGCTAATCTGTGGCACATTTTGTTGCAAACGGAGCATTTCAGCCGGTACGGTGCAATTGCCATCGTACATCGTTTTGGTGTGGCCGCGTTGGAGTTCTTTAGCCCGTTCATCGCCTACACCTGCGCTCCTGCACTGTTCAGTCGCTGCAGCATGCGAGCAGATGTTCAACAGGCATGGGAGCTACCTCGCTTTACCCTTACAATGAAAGTGCTCTGTGGAATATTTCCCCTTTTACCCCCGCTTTCCAACCCTGCCTTGGCAAGCCCGGTTGTTCACTCCATTGGCAACTCGGTTCTGCTGTCTGATCCTGCCATCCACGTGCTTATCGATCCCTCCATCGCACATCGAAGGATCATCCACTTGGTGGGAGGGATATCTCAGTACGAGTGCTGATGCTGATGCAGTGTTTCACATCGCTTGTGGGATGGGATCATTGCCGATGTTTTCTTTGTGGCCCACAGGCGCCCTACACCTCGGTCATCCACAACGTTCAAAGGGGGGGGCACTTTGACCGCCTCCCTGTGTCCGAGTTCTCCGTTGGCGTGTGCGTGCATGCGTGTGCGCGTGTGTGTGCAGTCTGGTGCCTGCCCGTCTTGGCCCGGGTGCATGTGTGCATGAATGCATGTCTGCGGTCTGATGCAAGCAATCGGTTGCATGTCAATCTGCTGCCTGCCATGTGGTGCCGTGGGTATGATCCTGCTGAGGGGGCTCCCCTTGCCATGGTTGCCTCCAGGGGGGCTTGTTTGGGGCTTGCACGTTTTTTCTATTTTTAATGATCGACATGGCAACGGCACCCACTAGTCCTAGGACGGCCTTGGGCTTGGGATCCGCTCGCATTTTGCCCCACAGTTCTGGTTTTTGCCCCACATTCCGCATGCATTTTGTAGCGCACGTGTGTCGGTGGTTCCACTGCGTCCATGCGGATGCGCCGAGCTTGCGGTACGCGTAGCTTCGCTCAGGACTGGATGACGCCAAGTAGGCGGATGTAAATGTGGCATTCAGCCAGGCTTGGTGGTGGAATTGTGCATGTGTTTGGGTCCTCTCTTTTTATCAGTAGCTGGCGATGGAGTTCTGGGGATTAAGAAAGGAGGGGGTGCGAAGGTTAGGCCCTTTCTGGTGGTGACATCTGGCAGCTCCGTGGCGCGTGATGCCCCTCCCCTCCTACCCTGCCCGGCGCCCGGCGTCCCTTGTTGCTGCGTCCCTCGCGGCTGTATAGTCTCACGGCTCCTTATGGCTGTTCCCTTGCTGCTGTCGTCTAGCCTGGGCTGCGAACAAAGCTGCCCAAGCGGCCAAGGGTGCAGAGGCACGCAGCGCGCTCTTGCTGAGGCCACACGCACGTGCTGCTGGGCATGGCACAAAAATCCCCCCTGCCCCCCTGCAGCAAACCCTGGGACCTGCCTCCCTCGTCCAGCCAGCGTCGCGGAGGGCAGCAGCAGCGGGTCGTGTTTGTGCCATCAGAAGCGCACAAGCAGCGGCGATTGGCGTACACAGGAGGTGCCGCCCCATCGGCAGGTAAGTTGTGTCTTTCATGGACTGGTTACTGTGGTTGGTAACTAGTTTTCCTACCGGCCAAAACAATGCATAAACAGCACAGTTCAGCTGGCAGGGCACCACGACTGGCCATACAGGGAGCTTACTTTTCGATTTGGGGCACAGATGGATTTTGAACTTGCATGGTTTTGCAGAGGAATTGGTGTCGAAACTATTTCCACATGACAACTGTCATGGCATGTACATCGTGGCTATATTGCTTTGTGGATTTGTGGGTGGTGGTGTGCATTATTGAATCTGGCAGGGGCACCTGCACCTGAAGCTGCTGTGCCTGGCTTGTCGTATGGCGCCAACGACACCAGGGCTGCCAGGGTGCATGATTGGTTGACTATCGAGCTTCAAGCACTGATGCTGGTATGAGGGAGGGTTTGATGCTGGCTAAACATACCTAATAAACTTAATACATATTTAATTATCTTATGATACTAATAATCGTCCAACTCTGCTGCCCAAATGTCCAGACCAACTCTGCTGTCCGACGGCGCTGTCCAAGGATGCTGTCCAAAATTCGTCCAAAGTTACTGTTCATATGTGCTGCCCAGATATACGGTTCACCTTTCATGTGCCGGCCATGCCTGCACGGATGGCAGTAAGCATGCCAGGGGGCAGTAAGCAGGCTTGCGTGTGCATGCACATGTGGTGTATGTGCATGTGAGCGAGGCGGGGGGCGAGGTTCCGGGGCATAGGGGGGGGCGGGGGGGAAGCGAGAGCACTAGGCATGCATGCTTCCATGCAAATGAGAGCCCCCAAGAAAAATAACAAGGGCATGGGGGGGAGGATGGCTGGCATTAGCAGCCAATCCAATCATTGTCAGGTTGGCCCTGAAGGTGCATAGGGCTTTCTTGCTGGCCAATCTTCTTGCACAGCTCACCATTTCACAGGTTTGTGCAAATGAGAACGGTTCTAGAATGCGTGTGTGCCCATTGTGCCATCGCTACATTTGCCCAAGCATCTTTTGTGCTGATTGTTTTGGAATCCTGGAGTGATTTAAAGTCAAATTGTTTGCCTTCCTTGTCATGTTTGCGCTGTGGGAAGTACAGTGCCTGCCAGGTTGAACTTAAGTTTGTATGGCATTGTTGTACGTACGAGTTAATGGTAGTAATACTTCCATACTCACCTTGGTACCAGGGAACCGTAGTTTCAAACATGCATCCCATCTTCTCCCTAAAACCCCTCAGGTTCCGGGAGAGGCCTTTATATTCTACCAAACCGGCGCCTCTAAATGTGTTCCAAGCCTAACTGTGGGCTCTGGACCATGGGGCAGCCTTACTGCATCCGCTATGAGTCAGCCATGCTTTGCCCATGCAGAGAGCCACTCTCTGCTGAGACGCCATCATGCTCTAGCCATTGCTTAGCCATGATCATCTTCCTCCCCATGTCCGCAACTTTGCAGAGCTGCTGGAATACATGGTGGTGCAGGTGCACCTCAGTTGTGAACCCCGAGTAGGTGGCAGTTTACACCCACCACCTGCAGGTTGTCACCTAGAATGTCTTAAAAACCATATTCCCCTTCTCAGGATTAATGTGTTACATATCCTCCCCACGGAGGTATGTTCTTAGTCAATTAATTAATTAATCCCATCTTCTGGTTGGTGGTCTTTGCCCTGGGCACCGTGGACGCGCCACCTGGCAGGATTATGACGTGGAGCTGGTGGTGGCCCATGTGGAGGCGTGCATTCGCGCAGCACCCACAGGGTGAGAGGCTGAGCTAGCCCACGCATGCATGCACTTGGGTCTGCTGGTGCCTGTGTTCCTAGGGGACTCAGGTATAGTTCCCTTTTTGTTCCCTTGTTCGTTTAAAGCAGTATCGTGATGACTGGGTTCTGGCTTTTAGCCTCACAAGAACGGTTCGAGTTGTGTCACCCGATCTAGTACTGTCCAGCTGTGGCATGATGATTTGCAACCCAAAATACCAATTGAGACAAACCTCATGCAGATACTGTCAGTAGGTACATGCATGTCCATGAGACACTTATCAATCACACATCAGGCATGCGTATGCTTGCAGTTTGAAGCCAACCCTTTGCACATCTTGTTGTCGGCTGCGCCCTTTGGTCTTGTGTTTGCTCTCTTTGTCTCATGGGACCTACCGCACTTGGTCTACAGGGAAGGCAGCCAAGGATGGAGTGATGCGGTCATGGCGGCAGTGCAGCCGTTTGTGGGCCTGCATGCCCCGCAGTTTGTGAAGGAGTTCACGGCATTTTTTAGCGCAGGAGGAGGGAGACGGCTGGCCCAACATGCAGCCGAGTCTTCTCCCCCATTTGAGTCACCGGCACGTGGCGAGGCCGAAGATACCCATGTTGGAGGCTGGGATGACATGTAAAAGCTGTTGGGTGTGCGGGGGGGGGATATAATGTCCGCATTATGTAAAGAACATCTTGTGGTCAAGGTAGTGTGCACATCGTGACCTCGCCAGGGTGTCAAGGTGCTTCATGAATGACCGGATGTCATCAGCCTGAGGTATAAAGCTGTGCTGTGCATATTTTTAAACTGAGAGGTGATTAATTTTTTAATTGAGAAACTTTTTTACAGGAGGCACAGAACCTCCCCCGCCATGTGAGTACTGGTTCCTATCGACCCGCCCCCCCACCCCACCCCACCCCACCCACCCCCCTTCTATGCACCGAGTCCAGGGCGGGCGCGCCCAAGCTTCTGTCACTGCCGGGATAGTGGGCCACAGATTGTCGAGCTCCGCGCAGCCCTACGGGCAGGCACACATGTGGGTGCAATTTACAACTTTTTGGTGGGTGCTTTACATGGTACAGGCCCATGCAAACGTTTGCCGCACAAATGCATGGTCCAAGGGATCATGCAATGTCCAATTAAAATGGCAGAAATTGTCTATACTTATTAGTAGTACGTCTAACTGACGGGCGGTCGGGCGCCAGTCCAGGCTGGCATTAACTTTCACTATTAATTAATTAATTAGACTCGTGCTCCCGTTGGGGAGTCACGGAGCATTAACCCCGATGGATGGATGGATGGGTGCAAACATTCCTACCGGTCTAATCTATCTACATTGGCGATATACTACATCTATCTAACAGCATGCTAACTATCTAGGCCGCGCCGCACGCTGCCCTAGGGGGAGCTATCTAGCGTGCCTTCCGCGGGATTGCACACTTTCACTATGACGGCCTTCTGGTCTACGGTTGTCTTAATTCAAGAATATATGCAGCATATATGGAACTATTTCACCGACCCCACAGGCCCACACTAACCGAGTTCAAAGTTCAGAGTTCAATTCAATTCCGACTCACACGTACGCGACCGGAATGAGGTCCGCACCGACATGTTGAAAAAGTGTCACTTATGTATTTGAAACTTCTCCGTCAGTTGGGGGGGGGGGGGGGGGGGGGGGGGGGGGGGGGGGGGGGGGGGGGGGGGAGGGGGGGAGGGAGGGAGGAACATGAATGATTGAATGAATGAATGAACGAATGAACGAATGAACGACCATAGGAAGTCTGCATGCTGCAGGCTGAAGCTTGTATTGCATGCAGATCATATAAGCGGTGTGAGGAGTAAACACAAGAAATGGACCAGTTGCCTCTGCTGGCACCAGCTGTTTTCCCTGCCCATGCCAAGACAGCCGGAGCCTATGTAACTCAACACCCATGATCATCAAGGAATTTGGCTGATTGACGTGCGCTCACATGCATGCAGCATAAGCACACCAGGACACTGGTATAATTATGTACAATGGGGGCTTGATACCCGCTGTCTTCTATGGCATATCCATCTTCAGAAACACACAGAAAAGCCTGGTAAGATCGACGGACCGAGTGTCAGCAGGAAGTTAAAACAACAATTGACCAGTATCCACAGCCGAAGCTGCTGGATGTGTTCGAAAAAATGTGTTTGCCGAATAATTTAGAGGTTTGCCAGCTCACTCCGGGTGAATCCTCCGGATCACCCTCGAAGACACGCAGCAATATGGATAGGAAAGAATAGGTGCCACACAAAATTGTAGGTTAGCCGTTCAAAGTGGGCAACCCGAGCTATGCTATCACGCTGGCCGCAGGTGCCATGTCGCAGAGGCTGGATAACGCCGGGCACGGGAGACGGGAGTCCCACGCCTCGGTGCTGCGACGCCTGGCCCTGTCGGGGTTTTCTGGGTTGGACTCTGGGGGCATCCCTGATCGCTCAAACGAGAATGACCGAGCGAAGAAAACAGGGTTGGCTGCGGCCCTAGGTGGCCCCACCGCCATCAGTGCCCTGGCGATCATGAGTTCATCTGTGACCCCGGCCACGGCGTGGGTGAGCATCAGCCGGTCGATCTCGTCGCATATCTGCGCGCGCGTGTAGGGCTTGGGCAGCGCCCCATTCATGCCAGCCGCGATGTAGCTGGCCAGGTCCGCTGGCATCACATTGGCCGTAAGCGCGAGGATGGGGCGGTGGTAGCCCTGCGCGCGCAGCACCTTGGTCGCGGTCACGCCATCGCAGACAGGCATTTGGATGTCCTGCTCGTGGTGAAGCAGGAGTTGAGCAGAAAACATGGTGACGGATGAGTACAGGCAACAGTGTCAGGATGATTCCGTGTGTTGTGCCCTGTTATGGATGAGGACGATCGTAGTAACATGGGCACCTTGCCACGAACTCGGTATCGATTGTCTCACTATATGACAAAAGAAACAACTATTCATGCATCGGACGCCCATGTCGGGAGATGTGGAGAAGGATCCGCCGGCAGGCGGTGTCAGAGGGCATGTGTAGAAAATCGCGCGTACGCATTGTGCGCTACAAAGCCCACGGAAAGAAGCTGCAAAAAGTAGGTACAAAAAAGGTACCATACCTACAAGCCCAGTAGTCCAACATACCATAAATATGAGCTGGTGGTCGACGCCGCTTCGGACAAGGTCTAGCACGATCTGTCCGTTGGGCGCGGGGATGATCGTGATGCCCACCGTCTGCAGCACCTTCTCCAGGATGCGCCGGTTAAGGTGGTTGTCCTGGGGTGGGCAAGGGCGCGCAGACCACCATAGCACGCTCATAAGACCTTTGAACTGCACGCAGAATTCAAGGTGTGCGTGTGCCAAATGTACAGCCACTGCCATGCCAGGTTGTGCACTAACTGTCAGCAGCTAGAGCACGTGGTCAAAGGGAAGCTTCAGCACGTGGACATCCATTTCATTCGCATGAAAAACCCTTTTGCTTGTAAGATAGGTACTTGCGCCGTTCCCCCCCCCACATGACCAGATAGGGTTGAACCCCCCACCACCGCCACACATCACACACAAACATACTTCGGCGAGGATGGCGGTGAACCCGTAGTTCCTGCCCGCGCCCTCCCCGTTGGTGCAGGGTATTGGGGAGGATGCCGTTGGGGGCGTATCAGCGAGCGACGGCCGTTGCGGCGCGCTGTGTGTTGCCGGCGCGCGTATCACGGGCAGGCGCAGCGCGAACGTGCTCCCTTTGCCTTGCTCAGACTCCACAGTCACATCGCCCCCCATGCGCTTGGCCAGCTCTTTGCTGATCGTGGTGCCCAGGCCTGCATGGGTGGCAGATACAAGCAGATACAAGTATTTCCGAAATATGATTAAGATCCGATAACTCATCGCCGGTCGTTGTGCCCAGGCCTGCCAGCCAAAGAAACGAAGCAAGAGGTTATTCGAGGCGTCTGTCCGATTCCGTGAGACATGCATGCACCCTGTGCAAACCACACAAGCCAGTGCAAGTGAGAGATCCGCTTAAAAACAACAGATCATCCAACCTGCCATTCGTTTAAATTTGCTGCGTGCCTCCCTAAAAAGGTCTTTCGCCCATTCTGAGAAAACCTTACCTGATAAACCACACACAGTATGAACAAAAACACTCACCCGAACCCCCGTACGTGCGCGCAAACGCTCCCCCCTCCGCCTGCTGGAAGCGGTCGAACACGCGCGCGACCATGTCGGGCGACATGCCAATGCCCGTGTCAGCCACGAAAATGCGCAGGTCCCACAGGTCGTGGCAAACGCCAGCATCCATCGCCGCCTGCTCCACCGGGCTGAGGCAGCCTGCTCCGTTGCTGCCGTTGTGGTGTTGCCGCCACTCGGCACCGCATGCGTGGCTGCTGGGTGTCAGCTGTGCGGAGATGGTCACCTGCCCTTGGTGCGTGAACTTGACCGCGTTGCCCACGCTGCGTGAGTCATCATCATACCCAACACCAGGATGAACCGAATGACAAAGTATACCCGACATCAGAACACACAGCACCAAGGTATGTGGTGGCAAAGGCAAGCGTTCCATGCCAACGCTTTATGGGCAGCGCCTCCAAACGTGTGCTTGAAAAAAAGGAAGAGGAAAATGCCATTGTGTCTGAAGGGGGCACCACATCCCGCCCACTCACAGGTTAAGGAGGATCTGGCGCAGCCGCGTCGGGTCCGCCATGATCCAGGACTGGCCATGCTCCTGGGCCAGGGGCTCCACCTGCAGGGTGGAGAGCACACATCAGCGAGTGCCCCAGATGCTTAGGGACGGAAACGCTCATGCAACTGATCATGATTAGAAGGAATTGGCTAGTTTGTTTAACCTCTTCGGTTGCCCATTGTACCTGTTGTTCAAACGCGATGAGGGAGACCAGAACCACAAATGCAAACAACGTCACGGAAAGACCGCCTGTGCAATGCAAAGCTGCAATAAATGCGAAATGGCTCTTGGCCTCAAGCTCCCCTGCTAAGCTCATTCTTTGCCGGCACTTCACGCCACCCATTTGCTTTTGGTTAGTTATTATGATCCCAATGCTTGACTTACAAGCCCAATGTTTGACTCACGAGCCCAAAACTTTTTTGGTATTAACTTTTGGCGTGCTCACCTGTAACGCGACACCCTTCTCTCGCGCCTTGGGACCAAACAGCTCCTGCACGTGCGCCAACACCTCGTTGACGTCAGTGGGGACAGTCTCCACCTTAAGAAAACCTTCCTCGATCTTGCTCAGGTCGAGGATGTCGTTGACGATCGACAGCAGAAGCTGTGTGCTGTCCACCATCATGGTCGCCAGCTCGCGCTGGTCGCACCCCAGGGGGGTTTCCAGGAGGAGCGCGCCCGCACCCAGGATGCCTGCCATGGGCGTGCGGATCTCGTGCGACATGCTGTTGGGAGGAGGGAGCATGAAGGATAACGTGGATCGTACAAGGTATAGTGAATACATGGAAGTGTGAAGACTGAGAAAGAGGGTGTGCGGACCTCATGCGACTTGCTATGAGGCTGTTGCCACAAGAGAGAAAAAAAAAAAAAAAAAAAAAAAACGCTACAGTATACATGACACTATAGGAGATGGTAAGTTGCTTAAGAAGAGACGCAGATGACCTGTCAACCCCCCCCCCCCCCCCCCCCCCCTGTCTCCAATGCGCTTGATGATTGAAGCAATTTACTTTTTTATTTCATAAAAAATCCTGGCACTCACTTGGCAAGAAAGGTGCCCTTGGGCCGGCTGTACACATATGGATGATTGGAACTATTTTAAAGACAAGTCCTATGGATCAAGGAGATCCTATTGATAACGAAATAGTGTCAGGCACTCACTTGGCGAGGAAGGCGCTCTTGGCTCGGTCGGCGCTTTGCGACGCAGCCAACGCCGCCAGCAGCTCTTCTTCCCACTTCTTGCGCGCGCCCATGTTCTGCTGGGTGCCTGAGACCCGCCGCGGCTTGCCCTGCCAGGGTGCGGGGACCGGTGGAAGTTGGCAACAGTCGCTTGCACACGAGGGGTGAGCGGGTGCAAGCATAGGGCACCGCGACAGGAGGGATAGGCAACCTCCGTGCGTGACGGATGGGAGGTCCGTAGATCTGCCACGGGACGCGGGTCGAAGAGAGAATGGCTGGTAAACCAACCGCCTGGCAACTTGCGCATCATAAGAAGGGAAACTCTCTACGGTGGGTGGCGTGTGAAGGAATCATTGCATGCATGGGAACCCCCTCAAATTTGCGCGCTACAAGGGCAAGCGTTTCACAGGTGGTAATGTGTGAAGGAATGATAGTGCGCTCATGTTGCAGTCGTACTGCAACCATATTGCCACCATATTGCCTCATACCTGCACATCCCAATCCACCCGAGACAGCATGCATGAATTTTAGGTGTGGTGCACCTGATGGAGGGAGCCATCGCCAGCACGCACCTGCGCATCCCACTCCACGACGCGACCTGCCGTGAACACCCACACCCAGTGACCGTCCCTGTGCGCCATGCGATGCTCCGCACTGAACACAGGGGACCTCCCTGCCAGGTGCTCCTCCAGCTTGGCGCTCAGTTCAACCAGGTCGTCGGGGTGGGTCAGCTGTCGCCCACGAGGATACAGCCCACATGCACAGCCGTAGTGGGGCGAATGATCGCCAACAAAAAACCAAGTCGGTGTCAGAGAGAGCGGCAGCAAGGGAGTAAATCAGCAGGGCGAGTAGGAGGGGATTGTGTTTAGGGCTCTGCTTAGAGGTCCATATCAACGCATATGACAGAGGTAATCTGCAGCATCAGTGTGCAACAGAAGTGCAGAGGAATTGGTGCCAGCACGGTTTGCTGGCACCAAAAAACTGACTGTTTGGCATATAAAAAAACAGTCAGGTGCCACCACGCTCAACTGCACCAATGCAAGCGCTACTTCAGCCCTGGGCGATAAACGAGATGACCATAGCCGTCATGGCAGCTGGGATGCTGAGTGGGCTGGCGATCCACTTATCGCCGTAGTTTGACAGTGGAGCAAGGGCGCCTGACGCACGCTGCTTGATCGTCAGCCTATCCCTGCCACCCGTTGGGTCCCAGACCCTTTGTTCAGCATCGATGGGTGCCCTGCTAGCGCTTGACCCTTTCCTTTGCACTTGGGTAATAGAGGACCACTTGCTATCCTCCACCCGCATGGTCTCACGGTAATAGCAGCTTGCAAAGGCCAGGTATTTGCGACAATTCAGATTCACAGCTCACTGCCGGTAGGTGCCGGACCACGGAGGGGATACTAGCATCAGCTTACCCGCTGCCACGCGGCGTCGGCCTCGCGGACATCTAGTTGACGCTGCTCGTAACCGAGCCACTTTGCCCAGCTCTGGTCGAACATAATCTCGTCGGTCTGCGGGTTCCATTCCCAGGTCCCCAGCTGAGCGCACCCACGCTCCAGGTTGAACGGCGAGACGCCGTCGGACGGCGGCGGCATCCGGTACGGTTCGAGGTCAGGCTCCCATCGCTCAAGCCTCCGACGTGGGCGCTGTGAGGTTGGGCCTTGGCCCAACGTCGTCGGGCTGTTCTCGCTACCCTCCGCCAGATGCTGTTGAAGGATGGCTAACTCGCGTCGAAGGCTCCGGTTTTCAAAATCCAGGGCGTGGTAGGCCGCCTGGTAATCGAGAATGCAAGGGGTGCCGCCAGTCGGATTCCCCATGCTAGTTTGCGCGCGTAGATGTGCTGCAGACGCAACTCTTGCTGACGGAAGAAGATGACACGGGCAGGGCACCTAGTATCTGCGACGCATGGTCCTTCGGCCGATGTTCAAGCAAGCGAGTCATTCCAATTGGAAACGCGTGTCCAGCTCAATGGCTGCTCCATGGTCGGTTGGAGACTTTACACAAACAGTAGATCGTTCTTTGGGCAAGGGCAAGGCTGAATTCAAGGAACGGTTTAACATTGCGCCAGCGCCTAGCGGACTATTTCTCCCAGTTTCGCGGCAGATGCAATTACGTAAGATAGAAAAAAAAAATCACGAGAATGTTATGGTGTCGTCCAAAATCAGACGATATCCGGGCGTTCGACACCAAATATCCCTCGCATGAATATGTGCGATCTTGAGATTATGGCCGCTAACAATGTTGTTGTCGTTACCGATCAAGTGTTGTCGGCCACAACTGTAGAATCTCTGCTGTCAAAGTGCGGCGTGGGACGCAACAACAACAACAACAAGTACCATTGTTGTTTTCGTTGTTGTTGTCGTCATCCAACCTAAATACAGCGCCGAGTACAGTGTTCAGGTCAGTTCACAATTCCTACCACGGCTTAAAGCATCTGAAAAGAGTAGGAAACGTGGTGATTACAAATGCTGACACGCCCAGGTCTAGCAACTCCAATTGGCACCGATGACGACATTAGTCATCTGCTGTCAGCGCTACATGGCCGTTCGCAGCAGTCGGAATCAGGTTGTAACTGTTGTCATTAACGTGCGCGTGCGTTGCAAGTTTAACGTTATACCAGAATTCGGCGCAATGTACTGTCGTCTGACATTGACCTTCCCCCGCGGCAACTTGGGATCCAACAATAAATACAGCGCCGAGTACAGTGTTCAGGTCAGTTCACAATTCCTACCATGGCTTAGTATCTGAAAATGGTACGATACGTAATGATTACGCATGCTGACACGCTCAGGTCTCGCAACTGCAATTGGCACCGATGACGACATTAGTCATCTGCTGTCAGCGCTACATGGCCGTTCGCAGCAGTCGGAATCAGGATGTAACTGTTGTCCATTAACGTGCGCGTGCTGTTGTAACTTCAACTTTCAGTTCAGTTCAGTTCAGTTGTATCCCACGCCGCACATGGGCCACAGAGAGTCTAGACTGGCCGAGGGCTCAGGGCCGGTATGTTGTATTATATCGGATGGTTGCGCTGTTGTTGTTGTTGTTGTTGTTGCCCACGCCGCACATGGGCAGCAGAGATGGTTGAGTTGAGTTGAGTTTATATGTTCCGGCCCAAGGCCTTCGTCAGTAGACAGTCCGTCAGTCAGTCAGTTGGATCCCACGCCTGTCATTAAGAGGAGATTTCTATAACGGCCGATGGCCGCAATACCATCTCTGGCTGGCTATGACCGGCGTGGGATCCAAACTTCCTCACTGACTGACTGACAGCCGTGGTCAACTCGGCCTTTATTGAAATCTCTGTCTGGCTATGGTCGGCGTGGGTTCCAACTGACTGACTCACTACTGACTGACTGACTGACTGACAACCGTGTCAACCTGGACTCCTGGAGTCACCTTTGCACGGCTTCCGCCGTTGCGAGTGAGCGGAGTGGACGGAGTTTATTCTCGGAACATGCAAGGAACATGCGCGAAATTCTGGCGCGGAATTTCGGCCAAGTCCTTGAGGCTTCATCGCATGGAAACTGAACGCGTCTAAAGCGAGCACATCGATATATCAAGGAGACAACCAGCGCAGGCCAGAAATCGGGAGAATCCGGAACATGGTAGCTCGAGCCTGCCGTCATCTTGTCCGCGTCTTCGAGTCGTCACAGTTCAGGATGATGAATATGGACGGTGTTTGAAATGTGTACTAGCCTTGTGCATCGAAATTATGGCCGGCTGGCTTACGTGTATAGCGACTAGATGACCTACATCGATTTATCATGATTTACAAAGAGGAACTATGCCTAACTTTGCGACGTTATAATGCAGTATGTCATGTGCATGGCCCTATGTGCCAAATAGTCTGACCCCGATAAAGTGCAAAATTGCCTACATTGCCATGGAAAAGGGCAGGAGCCACGCACGCTGCTGCAGCAATTAATCGGCAAAACGGTTCCTCGACAAGTCGGTCGGGCATAAAGGCAGCAATTATGAAGTGCGATCGGTAAGTATGGGCAGGCAGGCGCGCAACTCAGCCACACCGGCCAGCCGGCTATCTAACGTGACGGCGCCTTATTTCCGCGCGTGCACACTAGTGCCGAACATGGCACTGGCCTGTGATTCCAATTTCCATGCAGCGGCAACGCGGCCAAATACCTTACCTAAACAGAGTAGAGGCTTCCCGTGTGTCGACCGACATTCAGTTGTTGAACTGTTATGCTGCCCGTGATAATGCACAATGCGCCCGAACAAAATAGTGATGTGGAGATTGGAGAAAGCAAACAATCTAGATACAAGCGGGAGAACTCAGGGCTTATAGCTTCTCATAATAGGTTTTACCCCCTGGGCCTTAAAAATTCCAATAGCTTACGTTAAGCCATGGAGTGACTAGTCCCTGGCCTTTGTAGCCGCACGGCCTGCACCTGGGTCCCCGGCTGAAGACGCAAGGCTAACGTCGGAGCTTACGTAAGAATCTGTAATTAAGAAACATATCTGCATAGATCGACGCCTACTGCCATCTGTATTTTTCGGGCCCTACCTTAACATATCTGTAAAAAGCCCATATCACATCCGGGCCGCCGGATGGAACCTTGGCTTCGCCCTCTTCGTCCATGTTTCATGTCGACATAGCCTAGCGGTTATCCGACATAGCAAGGGGCCGGCCGAGTTCACGCGTGCATAACGTCTCCGCCTTGGTTGCTGCGTTTGCCTTCCATATAGCACGGCCTGTTTGTAAATCATGCCTGTGGGGGGGGGTCATAATATAGGGTCCGGCTCTCGGCGCCACGGTGGCGCCCCCCCAGTCGGGGGCTAGCATGTAGGGGCCCAGGAGGCGTTTCCTTCCGGCGGTTGGCATAATGGACCCTACATTGAATATAGGGGCCAGACATTTTGACCTGGCCTTGGTGGTCATGGGGCCATGGGCCCCTAGATACCTTTGCACCTTCAAAGAACAGCTAGTATATACGCAGCGCACATCATGATGCTACATCCGCCACAAGACCAACCCCGAGAAGCTAGCCCCAAGTGTACTGGCGGGGCGGGGACCTTTATGTCAACAAGAAACTGTGGAAGCCCCCCCGGGCTCCCCCGGGATAGAGCACTCAAGCTAGTCGTCTAGATGGGGGCAATCGATTATGGGATAGCTTAGGCATTACAGCACTTGAAATGATATTAGCGCGCATGCACAGCGTCATAGTACCTTCAATTAGCTCTGGCGCCTTGTGGTCATCAGCTTGCGCCTTAGCCGACGTCTTGAGCCCACCTCACCTTTGTAGCATAAGCTATTAATTAATTAATTAATTAATTAATTAATTAATTAGACTCGTGCTCCCGTTGGGGAGTCACGGAGCATTAACCCCGATGGATATGGATGGGTGGGTGCAAACAGTCCTACCGGTCTAAGCTATCTACATCAGCTACCTACGACATCTATTTAACAGCATTACTAACTACAACATCTATCTATACAGCGTACCTCCCGTGGGTTTGCACACGCGGGCGCTTCCCCACAGGGGGGGGCTCGTTGTCCTCTATGACCTGGGCCCACTTGGCCTTGTCCATCATCTTCTTCCAAATCACGGAGAGGCCTATAGGCCCCCCATGTCCTCTACTAGCTGTTCTTTGAAGGTGCGGGCCTTGCGGCGTCTAACATCAGGGGGCCCGGCATAAGCTATTAATTAATTAATTAATTAAAATCATAGCTCCGTTGGGAGCATATGTAACACATAGCCCTGAGAAAGGGGCATCTATGGGTTTGTAATACAATCAGGGCTACAACCTAGCTGCAGGTGGAGGATGTACAACTGTCACCTGCTCTGGGTGCACTAGGTGCACCTGCACCGCCATGATGGTTCATGCCTCCTTAACAAGCACATAAGCTATGCGTCAGCCTACCTATGGCATTGCACTGGTTGTATTGCACCCACAGTGTTGCGCCCCGGCATGCCCCATGGAGGAAGGTGAGAATTCCGAGAAGCTTACGCGTGCGTTTGAGAGAGAAATCCTTGGTCGCATGGGCCTTAACGGTGAGATCGAGCTGGTCGCCCTCCGCCTCCCCCGCGCGCGGGGTAAGGCACTGGGGCGCCCCCGCTCCTTCTCACCTTTAAGAACCCGGCGGACAAGATTTCTTTTCTCAGACGCCGCAAGCGGCTCGAGAAGACTCACTTCACCCCTGACGACGACTTGACCCTGGCGCAGCAACAACGGCGACGGGAGCTATGGCCGACCTACCTCCAGCTCCGGCCGGCAGACCAAGGCGGGGCAGCCGGTGTACTGGAGGGGGGCGGCGCCATCTACGTCGGCCACAAGCCCTGGCATGCGACCCCCGCCGCGGCCCCAGCGACTCCAGACGCCCCAGCTTAGGGGAATACAGCAATAGTAGTGTAGATAGATAGACCGTGGCTATGTACATGTACGCCTCCTACAGGCATTATACCATGCTGATTCACGAGCATTATTTAGCCATGTACATGTGTGCCTATGATGTGCCACACTCCAGATGACGCCTACTAGCTTTATTTAGGTATGCTGTGCCCATGCAGAGAGCTGCTCTCTGCTGATCTCGATGCCACGCTCTAGCTTTTGTATATAATGATCTTCCCCCCCATGACAGGCTCCCCCTTAAAGCTGGGCATAGCTTGATAGACCATGGGGATGCAGGTGCCCTGGTGCACTAGAGCAAGTGTCGTTTACATTCTGACCCTTGCAGGAAGTAGCTTAGAATGTATTATAGGCCATATGCCACTTCTCAAGGGCTATGTGCTACATATACTCCCAACGGATTTATGTTCCTAATAAATTAATTAGAGCCCCATGCTGTGGAGAGAGCGCTCTGTGGCCTGCCCACTTGCGGCAGTGAGAGAAGCTAGGGCCGGCGCCCTCCCTCCTTCTCGCGGCTGTGTATATAGGGTTGAAGGTTCCTTTACTCTGTATTGGCACCCACATGACGCAATCACGTGCTTATCAAGGATTAATTAATTAATCATGATGCTATATAGACTGAGAGGTCATGGGTTTCAATTCCGAAACTAGCTGTCTGTGGCACTAGTTAGTACTTATACACCATGCAGGCCACACGCACAAAGAAAAAAAATCTCAAAAGCCCTCCTTATATAAAGGATTTAGGGTTTACCCTAAACCCTAACCCCTGCATGTCACAAAATCCCCGCCTTAAAATTAAATTAAATTAAATTATAACATGCCTCCGTTGGGAGATAATGTAGCACATATTCCTTGATGGATGGGTGGAGTGGAGGGAGCCGCGTACTCGAACTAACCTAACTCTAAGCTATCTAGTCTAGAAAATCCTAAGTACACTACTCATCAAAACGCCTCCTCCTCTTGGGGGGAGGTGGCTTGCCCACAGGGGCTGGCGTGTGAGCCTTGACAATCTTCTGCCACCGCGTCTTGTTCTGCATGGCAGTCCAAAGAAGGGAGAGAGAGTGGATGCGGTGTTTAAACTGGGCTGGGACCATGCGCGTACTAGGTCGTCCAGCAACATCTGGATGTAGTTCGTGACATGTTTCCCTACCCTTTTAGGAATGCATCCCCTTGGGGCCAGGCCAGGTCTGACAGAATATGCCGCCCTGGCTGGCCAAGCCGCTGGGGGCCTGCCAGACCAAGGGCGGTGTCGACCTGGCTGGTGCGAGCAAGGTGTCCTACAAATGCTATCCTACGCTGCCTAATCTCGTCCGAAATACGAGGCATACCCTGATACAAAGACTCTAATGACGGGCGCTGGGAAAACCCTACATTCAGGACCTGTCGGAGCATCCTGTCAACCGTGCCGTCGAGCTTAGCTGCCAGTGTGGGTGTGATTGTCCACGCCTCGGCGCCATACGTGAGCACCGTGAGGACGAGGACCTTGAAGAGCAGGCGCTTGCGGTGCTCGCCCAGGCCCTTGGAGCGCCAGTAGGTGTTGAGCGAACGGAGCCTGGCCCAGGCCAGGCCGATGCGGGTGTCCACATCGTCTGCGGTGTCAGGGAGCCAACTCCCCAACAGTTTGAAGCGATCGTGGAACGGGACCTAAGTCCCGTCGAGCAGGCACGGCAGCGGCGGTGTACTGGAGGCCCCATGCAATCACCATCGCCTCAGTTTTGACACTAATCTCCAACCCCACCGCCCTCGCCTCCGGGCCCAGACAGTCCAGCCAGGTCTGAATGTGCTCGGGGCGCGCGATGAGGGTGGTGTCATCCGCATAAATCAGGTCGGCCAGGCGGTAGCCAGGGCTAACCCTGCCGTGCTCGCGCTCGTTAAGGATGTCCAAGCCTGGCTCGAACCCCTTAAGAGCAGTAAAGCGCGAACGTGCCGGGCGCATGACGTGATCCACGACAATAATGAACAGCGGTATATGGGGACAGGACACAACCTTGCCACACCCCGTGGTGAAGGGGGAATGGTGGGGTGGTGCCTTCCGCAGTCCGCACTACTGCCTGTGAGCCCTCATACAGTCGATGAATGGCAGCAATAAACGCTGGTGGCACCCGATCCAAAGCTAGGATGGCCCAAAGAGCCTCCCAGAGGACCGTGTCAAAGGCCTTGATATAGTCAACAAAAATGAAGACCAGCGGCAAACTGTCAGGGCAAAGGCGACGCACCTCCTCCATCAACCGGCGCGTGACAAACACAGCCATGACAGTGTTACGACCACGACGGAAACCCATCTGAGACTCACCCAGGTGTGGGTCCAGCGCGGCGCGGAGCCTGTGCAGCATCATGCGCATGAAGACCTTCAGCGCGGCGCTCTGGAGGCAGACACCCCGGTAGTTACCGGGGTCAGCAGCAGAGCCCTTCTTGTACAGCATGACACGGATGGACGTCTGCCACTCAGCAGGCGGAGGCTCGTCAGAAAGCAGGACACGGTTGCAGAACGCCAGCAGAAGATCCCTAATAACCGCCGGGTCAGGGGTCTTCAGCAGCTCAGCCGAAAGGCGGTCGGCACCGACCGCCGCGACAGTCGTACCGCAGGCGAGCAAGGGCGCCGTCCAATTCCTTCAAAGTGAAGGGGTGGACGACGTCGTAGGTGGCAAGGCAGCCCTCCTGCAAGGCGGGGACTTGGTAGTCCGCGGCCGAGGAGGGGGGCGCCGGCGGGGGTCCGGCGACCCCAAGACGGGCGGCCGTCTCGGGGTGAAGCGGCGGGGGGGGGGGCGCGAGCCCCACCTGTCAAGGAAACATTGTGGGCCAACCAGCGGTCAAGGCGTACCGGCGCCGTGCCGTCCCCCGTGTGCTCCACCGGGGTGCGCTGCCGCCGGCCGCCGAGCCGGTCGAGGTGGTACCACATGTCCTTGCCCTGGTTGCGAGCTTGGCAGGCCTTGGCATCTGCGATGCACTGGGCCGCCTCTGCGTCCTGAGCGTGCTCGTAGGCCTCCACGAGGGCGGCCTTGAGCACCGGTTTCTGCAGCGGGTCCCGGTTACGCTTGAGGCGGTGCCGGGCGGCCAAGACCTTGGGGTCCTGGCGGTAGAGCGGGCCGGGGCGGCGGCGGGGCATGACTGGCAGGTGCCGGGCCGCCAGCAACGGGGCACGGGCTGCGAAGCCCGCAAAAATGGCGGCGTTGGGAGCACCCTTGTCCAGCTCGTCGACGTCCGCCCGGGCGTCCAGGGCCGACAGGCGACAGGTACTCCAGTCGGCACCGGTTCCCCACCTTGTACTACAGTTGTACTTGGCGCCTTGAATGCAAGGTTTGGAACTGAAATGTGTCTGCAACGCGCCACTGATCCCACTATATGTGCAGACGTTGAGGTCTTTAATCCAAGGGGACACCCGGAAGGCTATTAGACAACACGGTTAGACAGATAACTGCAGAAACCAATTTATTAATTTAAACAAACTGCGTCACACGAGCATAATGGTCATGTGACCATTAGAAATGCCAGAGGACAATGCCTTGGGAGAGTTGCATGGGTGTGCTTGCTTCGGCTGCTGAGGTTCACGAGCTCGACCCTGTCGAGTGAAACTCCCACGCAAGCATGCTCAACATGAGCTTGACCCACTGGTCCGCACGAGGGAGGAATCCCGCGCCTCCTCCGGCCTGATGCGCCACCCCACTTGGGTGGAACGAGGATGTGCAACAAATCAAAGACAGCCACGCGTCATGGCCAGGATCAGCGTGGCGCCAGTCCCTTGTGTCGCTGACAGCTGACAGCACACAATTGGCCACCTCCTGCGCACCATGTAGAACAGAGCGCCGGATGCCAGCCAAGTTCCCGGCTGACATGGGGGACTGTGCGGCGGACAGCAGTGCAGCGCAGTGCGCCACCAACTGCCCCTGGAGATGCAAGCGTAAGGACAGGGGGCTAACGGCCACCTCAAGCTGTCTGCACAGCGCCTCTTCTGTTGCATCCGTGACGGATGCTGTTGTTTCCGCCGGGGGCGCGTGACGTCGGGAGAAATTCTGAGCATGCGCCCACGAGACTCGGTGCCATTTGGGGCAGCCTTTGAATTGCCGGCCAGGCAGCTGGCCAGCAGCCCTGCGTGGCAGGGAGGTCCCTGCGAAATCAAGGGGGTTCCCGGCCACGGCACCGCATGCCACCAGGGCACGCTGCTGACACGCGGCACAGTTGGGCGTGACTATAGCAGCCATGGCCTTGGTGGAGCGGCGAAGCGCAGTCAGCAGCAGGACATGGGGGCTTCGTAGGATGGGGAAGACCACGGGTGGCAGGCGGCAGAATTCCTGAGGGACTCCATGCAGGTCGAGAGGCAGGCAGAAACGAAAACGAGGGCAGAACTGAAAAGCAAGTGAGCAGGGGTTGTCAGTGTGCTGGCGCCTGCTAGAGGGGTCTGCGCATGCGCTAGCAGGGGCTCCTGTTCTTGATGGTTGAAAAGCACCGAACGGCACGCATACAAGCAACACCGTGGCTGTGCATGCGGCACAGTGGCTCCGTATCGCACAAGCCAAATACACAAAAACTGTTGTTATGACAGTATAGCAGCTGCGACAACGATTGCCAGTGCGCTCCAAGGGGCCTTACCCTTAACAGGCAGCCCAACCCTCATCACCAGCCAAGGCCATTGTGGCGCCGTAATCTTTGTTTCCGTGCATACGGTTCTCGTGTCAGTGCTTAGAACCCTTTTGCCCGCGCATACAAGTTGTAGGTTGCACATTCCAGCCTACTTTCTTCGATCACAAGTGGCACATTGGCCCATCACACGCGGCACATTGGCTGTACCTGTCGTAGCACGTGGCTCCACAGGACGAACTTGTAGGCAGCCACCACCCCACGGCCGCTCGCCCGTCGCAGGCACTCTGCAGCCATGCACGCGAGCTTGTTCGCACACGTGAGTGCGGGGACACGGTGACCCGGGTCACTCTCAACAGGGCCCATCGTAGCAGAAAAACCGACTCTTTCTGTACCAAAACTTCCCCCGGTGACCGGTATCGGGTCGCCAGCATTATCACCCATCTCACTCGGCACCCGCCGAGCGAGTTCCCACCGCGCCCACGTCAACGCCTGACTCTCCGACACAAACACCCGCATATACGCGTCCTCATTCCAACAAGGCTGGGGCGGCAACAAAGGAGCACCCCCGGCGGCTTCCGCTGCAACAAAGGGAACCGATGCGCGGCCACCGCCACCACCACCCTGGCCAGCCCGCAGGGTGGCCCCCTCGCTGTCGTGCTCCCATCGGAAGCGCTTGCGCAGCGGCCAATAGCCGCCCACTGCAGGCGAGAAGCAGACCAAGGAGACGTCTACATACCCACTGCCGGCGTCGCTGCAGGCCAGGAGTTTGCTGGCAATCGCTCGTGATATGAGATTATGACTGGTGCCTGCCCCCTCCTTAATATTCGGACTATCGATATCATTGTGGTGATGATTGCCCCCCTCCTGCGACCCTGCAGAAGCATTACTCCCCATAGGCACAGAACCACCATGATTAGCCCTGGACCCAGCAGGGGAGTGCGCATGGGGATTGTAGTGGAGCGCCCTCCGCTCCAGCACCTCCCTCCACTCCCTCACCACATCCGCGACGGGAAACTTGCGTGTGCGGCTCAGGCAGCGGCGCTCACACGTCACGCCCCCTTGCCCGCACCGCACCATCCCTCGTTGAAAGCCAGCGTGCACGTGACTTGAGCCCCCCCCCTTCTCCTGGAGGAAGCTGCAGGGGAAACCGACCGCCTGCAGGGTCCCAACCGCCACGATGAGCCCCGCCCTGCCAGCGTACACGCTGGTGCCGCTGGGCTTACCGGAGGTTAGGCCGTTGAGAGCCGTGGGGAGTGATGGAACGCCGCCCAAAAAAGGCACCGCGGTGCTAGAATTCTGAAACCCGGTCTTTCCTGCCATCGGCTGGCCCGCAAAAGTGCACGCCAGCTCAGCGGTGTATTGGAGCACTCTCTCAGCAAACGCCGCCGCAGCTAATGCCGCCGACATCCCCACCGTCATCACGACATCTTCCACCATGATGTCGAGGTATAAACCGGGGCCCAGGGGTAGGCTAGGGTGTGCATGGTTCCATGGGCGCGGCAGCGCATCCCTTGCCCCGTGCTCCTGCGGTGCGTGCGGCCCATGGGAGGGGGGATACCCCTTTCCCTGCGTCGCTGCGTCCGGCGGGCCACCCTGGCTACCGTCCGCTGCCCCCGTGGGGAGGATGCTACTTGCTGGGGTGGCTCCTGATCCTGACCCACGCATGTGCGAGCCTGCGTTTCCGGGGCCCCTTTGGTCATCGCCCACGCTGCAGACGTCGGGCGGGAGAAACGCCCGCGCGATCCCTACATCGCCCGCCAGGGAGGAGCAGACCACGCCGCGGCACGCGCGCGTGTCGTCCTGCCACCAACGCGGCTCGGGGGGCAGGAGAGGGGACAGCACATCGGCCAGCATCAATGCCAGCTGCGTGTGCGCGAGGGACAGCGCCGAGTAGAGCCCAAACAGCTTGCGACACGTGGCGGGGCCATGCGAGCCATGGCCAGGGGCCAGGTGGGGATTTCTGACATCCGCACGTTGCATCCCTGCACCGCTCTCCCTTGGTGGCTGCCTCGGATCCAGCTCTGGGCTGGCTGTGCGGCCTGGTGCATGGTCGCTGGCAGTCATGGGGGCGAATGCCTCACGCACCTCATACAGGATCGGACAGTGGGGGGACAGAAACACTTCATTGAGCAGGAGCGGTCCGGGCCCCACACCCGATGAAGTGCTTCGTTTCATTTCACCCTCGCCTAGTTTGGTTCCACGAAGTTGCCCTGCTGGCATGTCACGCCTGACCATGTCCCCTTGCCCTGCTCGGCCCCCCTGGCCCCGCCCCTCCCCCTGCGCCCCCCCTCCTGCAAGGCCGGGCATCCGCTGCCCAGTGGTGCTCGCTTGCCATTGCCACTGCGCGCTGGCACCTGCATAGGCTGGCAAGCCGCGCCACAATTGCGTCTCCAGAATAATGCCAGCGCGGCGCAGCAGTGCCGCGGCCAGGGGCAGCGGGCGCGGGGCCAGGGGCGGCCCGACCAGCGCGCGGTACACCACCTCCAGGCAGGGACCCACGTGCGCGTTCGCCAGCACGACAAGTGCCCGGGCCTCCCTGGAGGCCCCGCCAGGTACCCTTGGCAGGTCGACAGGGTGCCCGACTCTCCCCGGTATGACCTCGCCAGGCACACGCGTCACACTGGCATCCGCGCGTATGCCAGCATCATCCTGAACAACAGAGAGTCCCCCACCCCCGTCGTCCCTGGCGTAAGGGATACCGCTGCTGCTGGCGTCTGGCACCTCATCAGCCGCTCCTGCCCCACCATTCACCACCGCCACGTGGCTGGGGTCCGCATCCCTCCCTCGCAGCCACCAGTCGTCCAGGCACGCCGCCACCAGAGCATCATCAGGGCCTGCCTGCCCCGCCTCAACGCTGGGGGCATACACAGGCTGGCACTTCGAGCTGCATGAACTCGAGTTTGTTTGTGTCCGATGCAGCAGGCCACGGGCTCCCGCGAACACCGCGGCCGCAAGTGCCGCCATGGGGTTCGGCCTCCTAAGAGTCCTATCGGGGCTGTTTCTGACCAGCCAGTAGATGGAATCTAGAGGTTCCGACCCCAGAGCAGACGAATCAACACCCCGAGCATTCACTACCGCATGAGTGCCGGATGCCAGGCCTAGGTGGTGGGGGTTGCCACGGTGGGTCGCGGCGGCCGTCGGCCAACCACCCATGACACCAACACTGGCGACTGGTCCAGCAGAGATCGGTGCACTAACTCTTGCATCCGCCTCGTTTGACGATCCCGTCGCCTTACCAGCCCCAGCAAAGCCCTTGCTCGTTGATGCTGGTGCCTGTGACATTGTCCGAGGGCCTGACCCCGAGGCGGTCCTGGCGCTGCGCGCGGCGTGCACGGCTGACACCTGGCAAATCACGGCGCTGACGTCATCACAGCGACGGCACAGCCCCTCGCTGATCGTGAGCGCCGCCCCCCGCGCGCACGCTGCTGCCATCCGTAACGCTGCGGGACGGGATGGGCCGACGTGGCCGAGTCATAAAATGCCACATGGCACACGCATTCCAGGCACGTTCCAGGCATGGCACACGCATTCAACAGTCGATGACCACTTCCGGCGGTTGGGGACCAACGGGGCCCTGATCTTTATATTACTTAATGAATGAATTAATTAGCACGTGTACCCAAGCCAAGAAGATTTTGCTGGCCCATGCCCAATGCTCACCTAGTTGTTTACTTCAGCTCTGTACCCATACAGAACTAAGAGTTTATTATTAAGCTCTATCCCACGCCACCTCTCACCAGATCATGCACTCCTCCCCCACGATGCAACACGGTAGAGCCGGCCGCGCTCGATTCCACCTCGGAACCACCCCAGATTTCTGGCCTGTGCGGATTGCTGCATTAACATCTGCAGGTGCCCCATCTCTGCTAGACCAGCCGTCGTGTATTGCAGAAGCGCGATCACAGGAGCTATGCGGGAAGCAATGAACAAAGCTGTGCCAAACCTCACCCCAAAGTCGCAATCGCATTACAACCCTGAATTGACGTTGTTAGGAAACAGCCCACCAACACAAAGCGACCCTGGGCATCCACAGTAGTTGTCGCATCCAGCACATGGCTGCCTGTGGGGAAGGGGGGCATCTGCCAGCTCGTACCGCCATGCTGACTAGGGAGCAGCCAACCGAGGGCAACCAAGCACAGCAGGTTTAGGGTTCAGGGTTCAGGGTTCAGGGCTTAGGGTCTAGGGTTTAGGGTTCGGGTCACCGGCCTTGTCAACCAACGCAGCCCAGCGGGAGCAACCTATCAGGCGCGGTCAGCGACGCGCAACAAGCAGGGGCAACTGACCAGGAACAATCAACCACTGGCAACCCAGCGGGAGCAAACTAGAAGGCGCGGTCAGGAGCTGTCAAGCAGGAGAAAGCAAGCAGAAGCCTTGGAGTACAGCAGACAAGCATGACCAACTGACCAGTGAGACTGCCACCAAGGATGCGGATGCAGGCTAAGTGCACAGAGTGCCTACCATGCTCGGTCTAATGAAAATTAGCCAGAATGCAGAATAAGCATGCATAGGGTCGTTACTCGAATAACTGACACTTGACAGGCTTGCCTTGTCGGCAGGAGGAGCGTTCTAATAAGAACACCAGTCACCATAATCCTATTCATGGGTCTTCTAAGAACACCAGTCACCATAATCCTATTCATGGGTCTTCTAAGAACACCAGTCACCATAATCCTATTCATGGGTCTTCTAAGAACACCAGTCACCATAATCCTATTCATGGGTCTTCTAAGAACACCAGTCAACATAATCCTATTCATGGGTCTTCTAAGAATACCTGACAGACTTGCGTCGGTCGGCAGCAGAAGCGGCGGCAGCTCCCGTGCGGCCCATGCCTCTGCATCCGCCCCCACGGCCTCACCCCCCGCTTCCAACAGGACAAACGGAGATGATGCACGCTCCAGGCGCGCCAGGTAGTAGCTCAACGCATGCCATGCCACACCGTGCTTTGGCCAACAGACTGAATCCAGCGAGCCCATTCTTGCTGGCATGAACACGGAATCCGGGTCATGATCCCGTGAGCCGAACCCAGCGACCTGAGGCACCCTCCCGCCACCGGTCACCCCCTGGACGCCCGCTCGCTCGCTCGCCGCCTCCCACGGGGAGCCTGCACACCCTGGCAGGTTCAGGTCGTCCACGTGCAGGGGGGAGAGAACCGCGGGGTCCCGCAGTAGAGACGGCAGCCGTGCGCGTCGCAGCTCCGCGTAGTGGTGGCTGGCCACCAGGAGCATGCGCAGGGCGTCGCCGTTGTAATGCTTCCACCCGCTCCCCCCTGGGGCCAGCTCATCCCCATGGCTCACCGTGATGAAAGGCCGTGCCAGGCCATGATCCGCTTTTCGGCGGGGCTCTGCACCGCCGCCCTCCCCAACGGGGGTCACCAACTTGCTGCTGCTAATACCATCCTCTGCACTATCAAGAACACCTCCATCTCCCCCTTTAAAAGTGCCAGCATGTCCCCTACTTCCATTATTTGCTTGTTTACCCCAACGGACCTTCCTGGCCCCCTCACCATCCCCATGCACAAAGCTGTGCGCCTGCGCCCCCATTCCCCTGTTACGAGGCACAAAACCGCTGACCATGTCCACAAAGTCGCCAGTATAAGGCCCACCGGCTGCCTGTGCCAGCACACCCACATGGACCATCACTTCCGCAAGCACACCGCACTCTTCAGCCACCCACAGGGACACGGCCCCGCCCCCGTGGACCAATCGCAGCACGGCAGCGATCCCGCCCGCCTCCTCTGGCAACATGCGTTGCTCCTCCGCCGCGCCCTCGTGTTCCATTGCGGGCAACCCCTCTAACGATTCCTTGGCGGCCTTTCCACGGCGGGGTGACGCTAGGCTGTCGCCTGCAACGATCTTGCTGGTCTTACCCCGCGATGCTTTTGCTGTGTTTTTCGTTGTGGGCTCGGCAGGGGAAACAACAGGCGCAGCAGGGGACGGTCCTCCCGCAGGCAAACCCACAGTGGTGCCCGTGGTACCGGCAGTGCTTACAGCCGCCGGCTTGCCCCCCTCAATTTTCACCACTTGCAAACCTTGGCCGTTCCCATTACCATCCGCCCCCCCCTGCGCCAACGTATCCTGGGATGGTCCTCCAGCGGCGGGGTCCGTGGGACCCTGGGCAGCATTCCCAGGGGCCCCGGGCACCGACCCATCCGCCCCCCCCCTCGCTGTGCCACTAGCACTGCCATCCGCGGTGCCACTATCCTTGGTTGTTGGGCCATCCCCGGCTCCCTCGTTGGGACCCTGGTCGTTCGTGCTCTCTGCGGACGTGCTTCCCGGATCTCTCCCTGCATCCAGGGCAGGGCTTGGAACCGCGCCCTTCCCCGGCACGTGCCCATCTGCTGCGGGAGTGATTCTTCCCCGAGCTGAACCATCACGCGGCGCAAGGGATGCAGCTACGCCAGCGGGCGGATCCCCGACGCTGGCCCCTGGTGGCGCCACCGCTGGCACGCTCGGGGCGCCCCCGGTTCCCACAGGCGGCTCCTGCCGTGCCCACCGCTGCCTGCCGCTGGCCCCCAGTGCCCACGGCCTCCACCGGCCCCGATACGGGTCGGCCGCTGCTGTGAGCAGGAGCAGGGCCAGGAGGGACGGTGCGGTCGACAGCAGCAATGTCTCATGGTCCGGCTGAGGATGATGGCGAGGAGGGCAGCTCGTGAACCTGTCCTGGTCCGCCACACGGCCCTGCTCGGAACCTTGCTCCGCACCACCACCAGCGTTACTGCCACCTGGCACCCCGCGGGCGTCCGTGGTCGCGTCAGCCATGCCCGCCCCGTGCCCTCGACTGCCACTGGTCCACGCCTCCACTAGCTGCTGCCGCATCACGGAAAGGGCCGGCTCGAGGGCTGCGGATGACAGGGTTGTCAGCGCGTTGCCTGGGGAGGGGGCATCCGCAAGCAGCGCAGGGAGGCAACGATCAGGCGGGGCAGAGTTGGGCAGGGTTAACGACCAACGTAGGACAAATGGCAGGCGGCGGAGTAAGGTCCGTGGAACAGGACAAAGGGCACAAGGCGGAGGCCATTTGAACAAGGGGGAACAGAACCAGAGTGACGACGGGAGATACGAATGGAAAATGGGGGGGGGGGGGGGGAAAAGGGGCCGGGGAAGGGAGGGAAAATGTGTGTGGGGGAGGGAGAATGGGGGGAGGGGAGGGGGAAAGGGGGGAGGGGGCAGGAGAGAAGGTAACAATGAAGGGGAATGATTCCCCTTGTAGGCTCGCTGCCCCATAAAAGCAGCTTGCAAGTTCAACTCGGTCGGCTCCGAGCAATCCTCCGGCGCATCTGGCATGGTGCTTATACGTTTCTGCGCAGAGGCAAGGTTTCGGCCCTGGCCTTGCCTCTACCTGCAACGTCAGGGGTCAACAACTGGTTGCACCACATGCATGACAATAGGGACAAACCGCAAAGCCTCATTTGCTTTCTGGCATTAGGCCTGGCTGGCTGTATGCAAAGCGGTATAGTGGCACCATTGAAGGCAGGAGTTTTGGGGGGTAATTGTAAAAAAAACACACACTCCAAGGCCCACCATGCCTTCAGGATGCTCCCCATTTTAGTCTAGCAACCAGCGCTCCATGAACTCAACAATTGCTTCTCACCAAAGTGCGCCAGCATAACCGCTTGCCCTCACCAAAGAGCGCCACGTAGCGCTTGGCACTTCCGGCGTCGAGGAACACGCCGCGGTAGAGCGCCTCAAAGGGCAGGCTGGCAAACGTCACTGCACGCTCCAGCTGACCCGCCAGCTGACCCGCCTGTTTCTCCACCGTGCCCCCTCGGCGCACGAAATGGAACGTGTACCGTTTGGATGCCCGCACAAAGCGCCGCCCCTGCAGCGACAGGTATGCTGATGTGGCGATATCCCATGGCAATACATCCCCCCCACCCGGGCCCCTTTGGGCTCCATCCCCCCACGCTCCACCAAGGCTACTTGATGGGAAGCCTCGAGAGGGGAACCCGGGCAGGCCCCTAGCAGTCCCTGGAGCATAGCTAGAGTGGAAGGGATTGCTGTGCCGGCTGCCATGGTCATGCTGGCTGGTGCCCCATGGGGTGCGTAGCGCCAGAATCGTGTGCAAACGGGCGTGGCGGTGGCCGACTGTGGCGAGTCGCAGGGCAGCTGGCCGTGATGCATGTACGAGTGGTTTCGAATTGGAGGCAACCAGGGGCCCAAGTAGTGAACAAAGGTGCGAAGGTGCCTCTGGTGAGGAATGAAGACAAGGAGATGCGTCTGGAAAGGAGAATCAGGTAAAGAGGAAATACACGACAGACCTTTTCCCATGAGCCAATGACAGGGCAGGGCGACCACGTGGGTCCATGGGCCCTAACATAATTATCGCCAAACGGAGCAAATAACTGCCCCTGTGAGCACAGCAGGGGTGGGCAAGCACTTGGCAAGGCGACCCCTGTTGTGCAACCCCTGTTATAAGGCGCTGTATTTGCCTTTCTAGGGCGAGCAGGGGTGGGCGAGCAGGGGTCGGCAAGCAGGGGTGGGCAAGCAGGGGTGGGCAAGCAGGGGTGGGCGAGCAGGGGTGGGCACGCAGGGTGGGCAAGCAGGGGTGGGCGAGCAGGGGTGGGCGAGCAGGGGTGGGCAAGAGGGGTGGGGGAGCAGGGGTTGGGGAGCAGGGGTAGGCGAGCAGGGGTGGGCGAGCAGGGGTGGGCAAGCAGGGGTGGGGGAGCAGGGGTGGGCAAGCAGGGGTGGGCAAGCAGGGGTGGGGGAGCAGGGGTGGGCAACCCAGCGCCATCAAAGAGGAGTTCCAGTCTCCAACAACACGTCTCTCTTATACACCGATTCATGCTCACCCTGAAAGCGTAGCGGTTGCTCACAGATCTGATCCAGACTCCAAAACTCGTGTTCGCCCGACGTGAGGTCGCTCCGGGAGGTGTACCCCCCTTCCAGCTCCACGCCCAACACCAGGCTTAGCCCTTGGGCTTGGTCGTCCTCATCATGTCTCACTGCGGAGCGTGCTGTCAGCTTTCGGCCGGCTATCTTAAGCGTGTCATCAAGGACCATGTCGAGGAATCGGTCCAGCGCATCGTCCAGGTCGGGCCCGTAGAGTACGGCTTCACAGCCGGTGGACAGGCTGGCTGGGAACTGGGTGGGGGCATGCTCGGGCGGGCCATCAGGTCTCCAGAACAAGGCATGGCTGTCGGAAGATAGTGAGGGAAGCAGCCTCGCTTCGATGGCACCGATAATTTGGCCAGAACGAAGCTTCTTGGGGGGGAAGAGCGCGGTCCGCTTCCTTGCGGGCGGGAAAAATGCACTGGGCGCGCTGCTTAGAAGTTGCCAGAGAAGCTCGATGCCACGTGGGTCGATGGCGACGAGGAGATGTGGGAGACCCCAGGCGTGTGCCGAACCTGAAAGGGTGCAGAGGAATGTGCGCCGGTGGGCAACCTCGATGCCTGCATCAAGCCATGCTTGAAATAGCTCGTCATTGCTCCGCTTGAAGATGTCGTCCGGTGCGGCATGTCCGCTTAACAAGGTAACAGATTCGGCAATGGCAAAGTACGGGTTCCACGATATTTCTTGCCGAGAGATTACGTCGGCAATAGCAACTGCCAGCGTCCTTTCCACATTGTGTTCCTTTAAATACTCTGCCTTGATTTTTTGCCGAGAGCTCGACGCCGATCCCGCGGAGGTCTCCGGCATTGCGAGCCAACCATGGTCAAAAGCAGGACTCACATCCTTGCTTATGCTATTACGTATGCGGGTAATTATCCTCAGCTATCATCAGTCTACGTTTTAGAAAAATCTAGTGACAATGCTGCTGCTCAGACATTTAGTGCAATGCGTCGAACTGCCTATCGCTAGGCACACAAGTTAATTCGAGAAGGCGCTACCATCGATTAACCCAACGAATTTCGGCATTCGCTTCGACATAAGGGCAGTGCTTGGTTACGCGGTCATTTACCCCACTTCTCTGGGATTGCGGCGGAACTACTTGTTGCAAGATGTCTCATTATCAAATTTGAGCCCACGCATATGTAGGTTTGCCGGGGGTATGCAGCAATTATTGATGGCAGACGCAATTCCTGATGCCCACGTGGCAGCTTCACATGCCAAACCCCTAAAATTACGGTACCCGTCAGTCGTCACACCTCTCTCAGATGCCCGGTTTACAAAAGCAGTACTGTAGAGCCGGGAGCATCTAGCACGCTGCTCAGTGCTTGAAGGTAGATAGGCTGCGCATTCATGTCCTTGCCTAATCCGAGTTCCGACCCAGTACATCATGAACTCCCAGAACACTATCTACCTGTTGAGGTACATAGAAATTAGAATACTTTTCCCTAAATCCTCATCGTATTACTGTAGCCAGGGCACATCAGGCCGCGACAGGCCGCGACAATACTGCGACAAATGACAATCATCGGCCTTCGTCATTGGGGTTCTCCGGCAGCATAAGAGCGGCGTAGCCTTAGCAAGCCAGCAGGCCTAACGCGTTGTCGCGAGTTTGCCACTAGCACCAGGCTAGCACCACAAAATCACATGGTCATTCTTTTAGGGCCATTATCGAATCCGATGCCAAATTAGTGAGTAATTACTGTAGTCGGTTGCCTGCTGACGGTGTTGTTTAGCTTCGCGTTTCAATTTCTAGCTTCGCCCTTGTTTTACCAAGGCTCTACGCAATCGTTGCACACGCGCACTGGAAGAATGTTCGTCTGGCATTGACCCCTGGAGTCTTTTCCACCGTCCTGTCAGAAGAATTGCCTAAGAAATGACAGCGCATTGAACGAGGCAGGCCAGGTCACGTTGGGAAATTCAATAATTTCATCGTACGAAGGGGAATTTTGTGAAGCTGGCAAGGTAGCCGCCTGGGTGTGAGGAGGACGCATGAAACCGATCCAGCTGGTGCCTTTGCACGTGTAGGCTTGGGTAAGTGCCGGCGACAGCCCAAGGTAGATACATCACAATTCCTGGGCTATTACACACACCGCCTGCCATTTTCTGGTTTCCGTGGCTGCCCAGCTTGTTGTGCTAGTATCGTGCAAGTTATGCAGTGCTATCGAGCGACCTTGCTACCTTGCCGCGAGGCCAGTGCACCAGGTGAATGAAGAGCGCCCACCATGCACACTCTTGTCATTAGTTCGCGCTGCCCTGGCATGCGATGATCGACGCTGACGCGAGCGTGTTACCTTGGCACACGGCGTCTCGAATCATGTTCGTGTTTATCTTTCGCCCTTGCTGGCGCGCAGTCTGCTCCTTGCATCAGCCGCGGCTGACAGGGTATCTGGGGGCGTGCTTCGCCTGCGGACGCAGAACGATTGACACGCCATCAATCACCTCAAAGGCCCCGGCTCCAGGATTACGCCATGTAACTTGCAGCAAATGAGATCGCAGTGATACCGTGCCCCTAGTGGCTTATACCCTTCACGGATCCCAGCCATCTCCCTGCAGCATGCCCATGAGCCCCCTGCATATGCCTTAGCGGACAGATGGTCACGATAGCCTCTCTACTCATATACCTGGACCGTTAGATAGCCAGCCACAGTACCTCGGCATGCCGCCATGCATGCCACATGCTCCTGCCTGGATGTTGGCAAATATCTTAGTGATGCAGGATCCCACGTTCAACTCTTAACTATTCACGGTTAAGCACCACCAGTGAATTCTTGCAGCCGGCACGAGGCATCATCGTCCTTGTCGCTGCCATCCTCCTCTTTTCCATCAGGTTTTCTCATCCTCCTCTCCCCAGCATGCCGTCGGAGCCGCCTGAGCCACCGGAGCACCCACCACTGGCAGCCCAGCCGGAGCAGCTGACACGGCATCAACAAGGGGCTGGACTCGCGACGCCTGGGACCCAGCAGGAAGAGCTGGAGCAGCCGACATCGCAGGGGGGCCCGGCCAGGGATGGAGAATCACAGGAATTCCCCCACCAGCACCCCAAGCTGGCGCCACCGAGACAGCAGCATGAGCCGGAGGGGGAGGGAGACGCCCAGGGATGCCCGGACCAACCACGATGGCCCGATCCGCAGCTTTCCCACTACTCGGTGAGGCCAGGCCTCCCCACTGCTGGGCCAGGTGGTGCTGACCCCTCCCCCACTGGGTCGGACGGTCCTAACCTCGTCCCCGCTCGTCATGACACGGCGGACCCTCCCCCTGCTGCATCGGGCGGCGATGACCCCTTGCTGCCTGGGGTGATGGGCAACGTAATCCCCTCCTCTGTGGGGATGGGCGATTCTAACCCCTGCCGTCCAGACCCATTATTGGCAAACCCATTGTTGATTGGCCCATCATTTAGCAATAGCCTTGCCCGATGCGCACCCGAATGGAGGAGTACAGCCCCTCTCTACGGGCAGCCAGCTGCGACGAGGCCAGCAGCACCGTCGTTGGGTGGCCCATCCATGACCGACCGCCTCATCCCGTGCGCGGATCTGGTGCGGGACCCCAACCAGGGCCCACCTATCATGGAGGGCTCCGTGCCCCCCCCCGAGCTCACCACCCCCGACAAGCCACCCGTGTCCCTGCAGCAGCTCATCGAGGTCCCTGGTCTTGGCGCGCAGCTGCTCTCACACGTCACCTGGCTCCCCGCGCGTGTGCGCCTGCGCGCCCTCTCCCGCTGCTTCCGTGCCGCAGTGGACGAGTCGCTGGCCGCGCAGCCGGTGCTGGACGCGGACGCGCTCGCTGGGGTGAGGGACGTGCGGGGGGCGCTGCGCTGGCTGGCCACAACGTGTTCTAGCGTGCGGCTGCTGTCGAGCCGCCAGGGCCCCCACGTGTCCGTGGCCGAGGAAGGTGACGCGGGCGAGGCGGTGGCGGAACGTTGCGGTGGATCGGGACGTGGGTCACTAGTCAAGGGGCCACCCTGCGAAGCGGTATCACAGCAGGGAGGAGCAGGGACGAGCGCAAGTGGGGTTGCTGTAGGGTGCTGTGGGGTAGCAGGAACAGGGAGTGGTGCTGGTCTTTATTCAGGGGTGGGGCCAGGGCAGTGTGTTGGTTTCTATGGGTGTTGTGCCTGGCTTCGGCCGGTGGAGTCATCCGCAGCCGTTCCACCATCTCCCCAACGGAGCCCTGTCGCCCCCAACGACCCCAACGTTAGCGCTGGCACACACAACCGCCGGCTGGGCTCTGGAAAGTGGGACCTGGACGACGTCACGCTGTCGGCGCTGTCATCAGCCAGCGCCAGCACCTTGGAACACGTCCACTTGGACAAGATGGTGCTTCTTACGGGCGCCAGTTTGACTTCTCTCGCGTCCTGCTGCCATAACCTCAAGCACCTGAGCGTGCACCGTTGCTGCGGGGTGACAGATGCAAGCATCACCGCGGTGGGCCGGTCGTGCCCGCAGCTCCGGTACCTGAACGTGAGCGAGTGCAGCCGTGTCACGGACGCGAGCATTATCGAGGTGGCCGGGGGATGTAGAGGGCTGATGCACCTCGACGTGGGCGTGTGCGACTTCATCACGGATGCCAGCATAGAATGCATCGCCCGAAGCTGCCCAGGCCTACAGTATCTCAACCTGGGCAGCTGCCACCGGGTGTCGGATAAGAGCATTACCGCCGTGGGCGAGGCATGCCCGCGGTTGCAGCATCTCAGCGTGTGGGGCTGCGCGGCCGTGACAGACGCTAGCATCAGTGTGCTGGCGGGACACTGCCCGCGGTTACGCCACCTCAGCGTGTGGGGTTGCACCGCGGTTACCGACGCAAGCGTGAGCAAGGTCGGCGCGGCTTGTCGGTGGCTGGAGCACGTGAACGTGCACGGGTGCCTGGGGGTCACGGATGTCAGTGTAGGCATCATCGCGGGGCACTGTGAGGCGCTCAAGCACTTGAACGTGGGGGGTTGCTTGGGTGTGACTGATGCCAGCATGCAGCTTGTTGCGGGGGACTGTCGGCAACTGCAGCACCTGGATGTGGGTGGGTGCACGGGGGTCACGGATGCTAGTCTTAGCCTGGTGGCGCAGCACTCCCGCCAGCTGCAGCATTTGAACATGTGGGGGCTGGATGTCTCGGATGCCAGCATTAGCATGTTTGCTCGTAACTGCCCACAATTGCGGCATCTGGAAGTGGCCATGTGTGACGGCATGACCGGATGCTCGCTGAGAGTGGTCGCGGAATGCTGCGACCAGCTCCAGTATTTGGACATTCGAGGCATCGAGGTAGAGGACAGCTGTTTGCAGGCAGCACGGGCAAAGTCTGTGTCGATTCGGCGGTAGGGACATGTGCTGAGCCGTGGACAGCGTCACGTGATGTGCTGGAGGCCTTTATATACCAACCAGGCTATCGTTGAAATAATCTCTAGTTTCACTTTTGCGGCAAGGGGAACTGATGAATTTCTGGTCAAAGCTTATGCATTAGATCCGGCTACTCATGCCACTCGATAGGTCACTCGGTACCACAGAATGTTTCGGCAAAAGTAGGTTTTGTCGATATTCACCTTTCTAGGCAATCAATTTGTGGCCAAAAGAAGCTGATGGTGAATGGCCAGTGGTGAGGGGGATGGGAGCCACGTACTGCCAGCTCAGTATGTGATAGCAAGGTAGGCCTTTTGTCTTCCCATCCACGTGTGGGAATTTTTTCTGTGGCTTAAATTTGTAATCATGCTGATCACATAAGCATACACATAGAACTGGATGCATGGTAGTTGTAAATGACAAAAACAAGGGTATGTTAGCCGTGTTAATTGAGCCATGTGTGTTCCTACATGTGCACATTCAGCTCTTGTACTAGCTTGCCAACCGACATAGATCTACTGTCAGTTTGATGGTGCCCAGCACTGGAAGGATTGAGATGGAGCTCAAACCTGCAACTGCGTCTTGACGCGTACCGCACCTCACCTTTACAGCATCTGCTTTTCTTCAGCCTACCTATTGCTGTATTGCACGCACGGGCCATGTAGTTGGACACGCTGATGTAATTTTCGGCAGTCATCGCCCAGGATTTCGCAAGCTATCGACATCGGCCTGCCCAGCAGATCTCGCTATTTTTCTGCACGTTATGGCGGCACCACGCACGTGATCAGTGCGCCTGCGCCCCCTGCCATCGTCTAGGTGCTATTGAACGTAGATATGGAGGCTCCCGCATCGTCTTCAGCTCCTGCAGCCGAATCTCTTGATGCCAAACTTGCCGAAAACGAAATCGCCAACGACATTGTCGCCGCCGAGAACGTCGCTCACAAGCGACCCGAGACTTCGGAAGCAGCCCCAATGGCGGTTGAATCCTCCTTGCAGGACGCCATTTCTGCATCCTTCTACACGCCAGGCCAGCGTTTGAGCCTGGACGACATCGCTGCCTTACTCGACTTCAGCGACGCCGCTGTGCTAAGCGTGCTGAAGCTCCGCAACGAACACAACGCCGGCCCCGATTCGCCACCCTCGCAGCGGCCAGGTTATGGAGGCTGCTTCGGATGAGTGGCCTCAGTGGGAGCCCAAAGATTGCCGACTTGCCTGTCTTCTTTCGTGCTGCCCTGAACTCGTCGAGCTGCCGGCGCCGGCCATCGCCAGGCCAGCCCCCGCGGACGAAGCTACCGTGCTGCTGCAGATCCTCACACAGTCTCTTACGTCTCAGTGCAGGGCGACATCAAGGCCATGGCGGAGGCGTCTGCTGCTACGACGGCCTTACTGCTGGAGCTGAAGAAGCCCTGCAGCAGCCCCCGCCAAACCTACCAAGTTTGCCGACGTTACCGGCAAGAACTTGACCGCCATTGTTCAATGAGACAGCAAGCACACTTGCCGAGGAGCTGCGCCGCCCTGCGTTTCTGGGTGTGATGCAGCTCAGGAACTGTACGTGTGTCCCTTCTGCACCTTGTGCTAGTGGACTTCATGTCAAAGCCTTTAATTCCGGTTTCTGGTCTGCAATGTGGGACATCCTCGTTCTGTTCCGGATCCCCCTCCCCCTTTTAGCTGTCATCCGCAAACTGTATGAAGGGTCCACCACCTCGGTGCGCACTTCCTACCCGGGTCCACGCCACCATGCCCTCTACAGAAGGGTGTGTGGTAGGGCTGCGCACGTGCTCTCGCCATACTGTTCATTCTACTGTGGTCGCCGAATACGTAATGATTCAGGCGCGCAAGCGGTTTGCTCGCATTGTGGGTAGGGAACCACAGGTGAAGGTCGCCAACTAATTCTGACATGGCAGGGCGAACACGGAGCACATGGATTCGGCTTGCGGAAATCATCTATGCAGACGACACCACCCTCTTCGAGGACCGTACTGAGCCCGTGCATGCAGACGTGGCTTGACTGCCTCGCAATCGAGGCCTGAGTGGTGGGGCTCAAGCTGGTCAGCAAGAAGACAGAGGCCCTGGCGGTTGGGCTCACTCAGCCACCGCCCGACTGACCTCTTTCTCCTTGATGGCTCTCGCGTCCAATATAGGGACCGCGTCAAGTTGCTGGTTTCCCTGGAGCTGCAAACCCTATCTGGACCACCATATCTCCCTTTGCCTGGCACGCTTTACGTCAATACAGGGCCCTGTGGCGCAAGCCCTTGGGCAAGCTAGAGAAACAGGACCTGTTTAAGGTCCTGGTACCCCCGGCCCCTTAGTTGGGTTGAACCCGAGACAGCATGGTGGTGCCGGTGCCCTTGAGGCACCTAGAGCAAGTGTTGCTAACCCCTAAATGGTCTTGCTGCCGATTTTCCGCCAAAAAGTGACTTACAGCCGATTTGTCGGCACCTACTCGGGGGACCAGTTTGCTAGAATACCATTGGGAATTAGGAAACGTTTAGCTGAGAAGAATGAAAGTTTATAAGTTTCTCCAGAACATGATACTAGGGTTTGCTATATTTTGACAAAGTTATGGAGGTGTTCTGGCCGGTCAAAGTACAAGGGGTCAGGGTACTTTTTCACGTACAACGTGCATTCCGGAAAACGACGACCTGGCCATGGCGGCTTGCGCCCACGCATGGCATTTACGTTTGAGTTGGAATTTTCTGGCCAAACTTAGGATATTGATTTTATACGTCCTAAAGATCATACAGGCCAATTTTTGGTTCGCGGGAATGCCATTTGATAGGTTTCGGCAGCGTTCTTGCTGGAAAAAACTGCGATCAGGCCGGACGATAGAAACGTTGACAGCAATACCTTTCCGGCGTATTTTAAAGGACATATTGGTTTCTTTGTACTTTTTATGATACATGGTAGTCGTGAACGTGCAAGGGTGGCCAGAAATCGCCGAATCCAGCGACCATGCTGCACAACTTTGGTGTGCCGAAATGCGCCATTTTGCGGCCACCGCCTGGGCCAAGGTAACGCCATCCATGCCTGGTAAAGCTTAAGCATCGTTTTCCTATCGATGTTTGACGTTTATATATACGTTCTAGCTTGTGTAGCACATTCTTTTTGCATTATTCATGCTCTTTCTTGACCCTGGCCTGGCCCCTTTCTAAAACACCCTTCTTAGATGCTTCCCTCAGTCAGTTGACCTGCCACAGGGTGATGGTGATAAGTTTTAGAGGCTGTATGGGTTTGAATACCTCCATATATGTTTGTTATACATTTCCCACACACATATTGCATGAGTGTGAGGCAGTTGGCTGGTCTCTGTGGCATCATCAAGCATGTAACCGGTGAGTAGAAGCTTCCCATTGTCAGCATGTGCCACCAGGTGTGCTGGCCATCACCTGGCAAGCTATAGCAGCTTAGGCCTAGTTTATCCTTGCTAGGGCAAACTGAAATAGGCTTAAAATCACTAGTTTGTTGGTGGCTGCCGGCTCCTAGAATGCATGCCTTGCGTAGGGTATCCGTACCACGTTACCTACGTGCATGGACAAGGTGGCACCTGCACATAGGTGCCATGTAAGGGCAGTGTGATGATGCAGTTATGTTTCCCCATCATTGTGGAAGGGAAATGTATTGTGTGGCATGGTTGGGGGCCATATTAGTAGGTATTAGTAGGTAGTATGCCCACTCCTACCCCCTTGGTTGCTTTTTACCAACGGTACTCCTATGGGCTGTACTGGGTGTAACTGCTGGTATACCCACCCAAATGATGACCCCAATGGCTCAAACTGTTCAGCAACTAATTGTTTATCATCCCTGAAGTGGTAGGTGCCTAGCTCTTACAACATAATTCAAAATGCACATTCTACCAAAAATGAAAACGCTCGTCTTGACCCCCCTGACTTTGACGGCAGTTATACATGGCCTACGATGAATATATGTGAGGTTGTGATATATCACGGCTTAGGGCAACTCATGGACATGCTTGCCCCCCAAGGACAGCCATTGGATATTGCTAGGTTGTACAGGGGCTGGTTTACAAAATAGGTGAGTTACTGCCGATTTATCGGCAGCATTTCCGCCCATTTAGGGGCTAACATTCCACCCTAGCTTGCAGGAAGTAGCCTAGAATGTATGAAAAGCCATGTGCCCATTCTCCAGGATATGTGCTACATGTACGTACTCCCAATGCAGATATTAATTAATTAATTAAGTAGCTTCCATCATCATTCCGTCATCATTCCGTCATCGCGACTAGGAGAAGTGCATCACCCTTATGCTGGCATCTGCCACCCCTATAGTGACCCTATAGTGACCGCGGCCTAGGATGGGTCTCACCCTAAGCCCTAAACCCTAAAACCCTAAACCACTTGCAAAAACAGAAGTGCCCCCCTGCCACCACTGCTCACCAGGTTGTGACATTTAGGCTGGCATCTGTCACCACCCCGGCAGTTGTGATGGTGTGTTGGGGGTGTGACAAGGATGGCGAAAAATTGCACGTACTTACTCTTAAGAAAAGAACGCCCAATTTTTCGCCACCCTGCCACCCCTTGGCGCGGGTCATAGGAGGTGTTTGTCAAGGTGTGACAAGGATGGCGAAAAATTGCACGTACTTACTCTTAAGAAAAGAACGCCCAATTTTTCGCCACCCTGCCACCCCTTGGCGCGGGTTATAGGAGGTGTTTGTCAAGGTGTGAGAGTGATGGCGAAAAATTGCACGTACTTACTCTTATATAAAGAACGCCCAATTTTTCGCCACCTTTCCCCACTGGCCGGCGCTGAGGTGGCGTGGGTTGTTGGATGTGGCGAAAAATTGCACGTACTTACTCTTAAGAAAAGACCGCCCAATTTTTCGCCATGGCCTCGCAGGGTGAGGGAGCCGGCGAGGGCCGCGCGGCGGGGTGTGCAGAGTGTCATTTTATTACCCTGTGTAACCTCTGGAAACTCAGACGACCTATGCAAGAATCCCACACGACCTGTGTCGATGCATAAGAGGTTTACTCTGGATTTTTAACCTGCAGTTAGAACTGCAATTCGAGACGAAATGAAAATTGTTTTCAGCATGCATTGACGCGTTTTATACTGCATAAACGAATTCATTAAAAAATATAACACGTTTACATTCGTTATCAGCTCAACAAGAGCGAAATGGCAAGCTCGTTGCCGTCGTCAACAAGACGACAATCTACTCCTTGTCCTTGGAGTGTCCAGTCAGGCTCTTCAACGTACGAGGCGGAGCTTCTTGTCGCCATGGCCGTGGGAGCTTGACGCTCCTCGCGGCTCCTCTTCCTGCCATTGGAAGTGGCGGTCTTTGCGTCCTCGAAACCCTTCTTTACCTCCTCCCATGCCCTGTAGAGCGCAATGGGGGAAATGCCTGGCTGGCGCTTGGACTTGGAGAAGCCATTGAGGAAATCGTCAACCATCTTAACGCACCCGTCGGCTTGGTCGAGGCGAATCCACTCGCAGCGGTCCTCGACCTTCCTCGGCTTTGCCGCATTCTTCTCGTAGACCCACTCGACGCAAATTTTTGGCGTCTTGCGGTCGACATCGTCATATCCGGCGTCGTGAATCTTGAAGACCTCGCAGGTAGGTCCGGTGCCTCCAACAGCACCTTCGTTTCCGGAAAGAAGGGAGACCTTGTGCGTCAGGTGTGCGAGCTGGTCAGATATCTTTGTCTGGCCGTCCTCGAGACCATCGAGGATTTTTCCAAGCATTGCCAACGCCTTCTCGCAAGGCCCTGCGTTTCGGGAAGCCATGGCTACCGGCAGAGAGCTTGGCAACGTGAGATGCGTGACTTGCACGTGATTTTGCCTATTTGTGCACAATGTGCCAAGGTCCGTTACGTCTGCTGGCACGGCCTGGACAGGACGCGAAGGTGGCTGGACTTGTACAAGTGTCGAACTTGGCTAAATTTCGGAGCGATGCAAGTCTAAGGTGGCCTCTACCACGTGGCGAGTTCTGGGACGTGAATTTAGGTAAAAAGACTCGTAAGCGTGCGAGTAATCAACTGGGTCACTTGTCAAGCGCCTGAACGAAGATTCTAGAGTGTCCACGAGAGTGAATTTTCCGAAGCAACCACCCATATATGATGCGCAGAAATTACTTGCCATGACATTTGCATTTATTAAAACCTCGCACCCTCTCAAATTGTAACACGCAGACGAAAGAATCGTATGCAGCAACGTTTTGATATTCCGTGTCTCCTACGTCCCTATCTATGTGGGCCAACCTTATCTCCAGAATGCCCCCGTTCCTAAAGAGATGTGGATTCCTCAAATTGAAATATGCGTGATCATTGATCAAAGAATAGTCGAAAGTGGTCGTTGTTGCTGTTGCTTTTTTGCATATTTCTGATCCCAACACAACCCCCTGGTCCAAATTGTGCTCACCACCCAAGAAACTGGGGGATACCAAGCCAATGAGCACGTGAGGGGGGGTGCTTTCGATTCCTGCAATGGACGCAAAGTGAAGCCCGCCTCTCCAATCCCCGTCAATGATGGGAGCACTTGGATCTGGTTTAATTTTAAAACGAAATGCCGCATTGTCAACGTCACTGTCACTCGATGAGGCCTCGCTGTCAAGTACTATCTGGTAATAATTTGGATAGTCCATTGCTTACATGATATGGATAGATATTTAGTTATAGAGGCCTATGCTGGAGGAGTTAACGGTGCCCCCCACTTGGATGCGAGGTAGCCGCGGATCACCTCAAGCTCCGCTGACGTCTTGGCTGTGTTGTAGATTAGGATCTCACCAATCCACCCATCAAAAGCACGACTCGCGTTGGACGCGTCTCCTCCAATAGAAAGATTCCCTGAACCAAGTATAGGATCCGATCCCACTCTGTCATAGCCGGGTCGTCCGTCGAAGCGGGTGAGAAAGGCGTTTGTACTGCTGTTGCATGAAAGCGCCAGACGTGTGCCTTGTTGTCAAAGAACTGAGCCCTGGTGCTCACGGTGTCGCGACACCGGGAGTAAAGAGGAGAACGATCTTGCCTCTGACTGATAAGACATGAGATAACAATTGCCGTTCGACGATCCAAGCATATCCTCTAATACCCGTAAAACTCCCTAACTGGATACGTTGCAGTCGTTAGCTGTTTGGCGACTATAAAAACACTCGCACTTACCCCGACCGCGTTCCAGAAATTGTTCACGGACTCCAACAAGCCAGACCGCGAGTTAATAAAACGGAGGGACCGTTTCGAGTTCAGCTCCGCCGTATCCAGTGTCGGGCACTTGGCGGAAGTTGCCTGCGTCACGTGGTACCCGTTCGGCCCCTTGTCGTTCACGCGCATCACGTTCCCACCTGTCGTGTTTTGCTGGGTTGTGCCACGTGTCGCTGAACACCGTGGCGCTGTCGGACGGATCGTACCACGCGAACAGATTGGGGTCTGTTGCGGGGTTGTAAACTGGCGTATACGTAAAAGTAAGCGAGTTAGACGCCGAGTTCCCATGGCCCGACACGGAGTCTGTCGCCGCGTTGGCACCCACGCTGACGGTCGTCAAGTGTTCGAGGTTCCTGACACGTCGAACGTGTAAAACGCCGCGTTTACCTGCACCAAGTTGGACGCCGTCCCGTTGGTAACGACGATGTCCCCGAGCGCAAAACCAGTGACTGACCGGCTGAAGGTAGCCGTCACGCCGACTGGGCTCGCGGACGGTGTTGCCCCGGCCGAAGTCGCGAGGGTGACGGTAGGCGGCGGGGAGTAGGTGAACGCGACCGTGTTGGACTCGGCGTTTGTGACCCCGAATTCGCCTACCGTCGTGCCATCGACCACCCTCACGGTCGTCTGGGAGTATGGAGTGGTCGGTGTCACTGCGAACTGGTATGATGCCCCGGTACCGGTTACCGACGACGCTGTTCCGTTGTTCACGTAGATGTCCCCGCTACCAAACCCGTCACGGGCTTGTCAAATGTGACATCCATTGTGACGGGGCTTGTGGTTGGATACGTCCCTGCAGCTGTAGATAGAGCGACCGTGATAGGTGGAGGGCTCAGTGTGAATGTTAGAGTATTGGATGCGTCGTTTCCACCGTCCACCACATCCACTCCCACGCTAACAGTGGTGGGGGGTGTGCCGTGACGGGAGTGACCGAGAATGTATAAGATGAACCACTGCCTGTCAACGAGGAAGCGGTCCCATTGGTAACTACTATGTCGTCTATGGAAAAACCAGCTATGGACTTACTGAAAGTGGCAGCCACTGCGATAGGGCTCGCAGTAGGATTAGCGCCTGCCGTTGTAGCAAGTGTGACGGTGGTGGAAGGAGGGGTGTAGGTAAATGATAACAGGTTGGATTCGTCGTTATATGCCCCAGAAACCCCTGTTACCTTATTTTCTTTCACGGAAACCGTGGTTGGGATCGAACCTGTGATATTTGTTATATCAAAAAAATACGTCGCCGGTGCACCTAAAAAGAGGTCGACTGCCGTTCCGTTTGTCACGTCAATGTCTGATAGATCAAAACCAGTGACGTCTTCATTAAATGTCGCCATCACGAAAACGGGGACATTCGATGGTGTAAGGTCCACTGTTGATAACCCAACCGTGACCGAGGTACTAGGAACGCGTCGTTTATATAAAAGAGCGGGGCATATACCACTATCCAGCAACATTTGTATAGACTAATCGTCGTTATTTTTTTTGGTTTGGTAGCGGATACTTGAAGGTGGGGAGAAGGGGCAATGCTCGTCTAGCTGGCATTGTCATGGACAGACCAGAATCTGCCATTTCAGGAATGTCAAAAATCAACTTCAACCTGTTAAACGGATTAGCTGTGATGCTAGGGTCTCGAAAGTAGTCCATCGTTTGTCATTACACACGTATATATTTTTTAGAGGTACACGGCTGCCTGCCTGCCTGCAGCGATGTCCATCTTTGATTCGCATTCCGTGAAGATGTAGGAAATGCAGTCCGTTGCTCCCTTCTCGACTCGCAGCGTGACCACCGATGCCGTGCCACGAAGGTCAAGGCCGCTCATGTACTCTGGACCGGCACACGGCATATTAAGGTGACACGCCATCGTGAAGTTGTTGTTTAGCCACGTGGTAGGAGTCATGCCCTCCCGGACACAGGACAAGACATTCCCCTGGTCACCGAACGCGGACAACAGATTGATCCACGCCTCGGTTGCGTTCGTACGGTATCCAGGCGCTAGGTTGGATCCGTTGATGTCGTATTGGTAGGAAGTCATACCATCCGCGATGTGATTGAACATCGTATTGCCAGATGCGTTGGTCACGTCCGCGCCGGCAGCAACCTGAATCGCCAGGAGTTTGCTGGCGGACGCGGAAGACAGCGACGCCTTGATGGCATAGGGAGTGCGAGTCCCGAGCGACTGTTTGGTGGACTGCCACGTCCGCCACTTGAAGGAGAGAGTTCCACCCTCGGCAAGCCTGGACGAGAAAATCTGGCCCACGATATCTTCTTGGAACCTGTACGTGTCGATGCTAAAGTGGATGTTGCTCAGTTCGAAACCAACCCCCGTTCCTGCGTCAACGGCCACGATGCCACCAGCAGCAGCTGCTTGCGCCACGCTAGGAAGCATCACCCCTCCGTCCATGAGTGTGATTCGGATCTCGATGGGGGGGAAGAGACTCAGATCCACGATCCGAGGCTCGCCACTCAGGAATCCCAAAAAGTGGTCAATGACGCCGTCCACTGCGGTGTTTGCCTTCACGTTGTTTGTGAGAGCGCCAGCCGCATCAGCAATGACGATGTTGTTATTCTTCGACCAACCAGCGGGAGCCTGCGCGAGATTGTACTCGACACCGCCGTGCACCGAGAGCAGCGTATGGAACAGCTGGGAGTAGTCGTTGATGCTGTCGACGGTCTGACCTCCTGCCAGTACCTCGAGGCGCCTGATGATGGAGGACGTGTACGCGGGGAACTTGCGAACCCCGCCGTGGTCGTGGGGGTCCCCGTGAAAAACATTGCGAAGGAGTGCAAGTCCACGAACCCGGACGTGGGGAGGCGGACCGCGACCACAGACCCTTGTTTGATGCCGTCGCTTGCTGAGAGGGTGCTGAGATGGACTCGTTGAGTCGTGTGCTGACCCAGCGCCTTCACGAGGTATTGCATGGACTTGGGGATAGCGCGCGAGTACCAGGAATTGTCCGAAGCCATAGATTGTGTATACATTCGAATGAGATATTTTTACTGAAGAAGCTGGCCGAGTATGGGATTTTTTACCTTCGCTCCATCAACCCGTCTTTCGAGGTTGGACAAGGCGCTCAGACCAGTGTTTGCGACCGAGTACGCTTTCCCGAGCAGCGTACTCTTCGCGATCATGTTGGATGGGATGTGTCCGAGCGCGGAATCGACAATGCCCGCCGCCTGTTTGGCAGCCCGCGCCCCGTCGCCAATTTTTGAGATGACTTCGCCAGCGACGTGCCCGGCTTTCTTGACAGCTGACACGATGGCCGCCCCGTCGCCGACCCTCTTGATAGCGTTGCCGGCAAACTCTCCCACGCGTCTAGCCACGTTTCCGATTGCTCCAAAATTAACTTTCATCGTCCTCGATAGTACTAGATGGCTGAGAAATAAATCTGGTTTGTGGCTGGACGGTCCTGTCAAGGGCCATATACTTCAAAACGCTCCCGATCTTCCTCGCCTCTATTCCCCATCGCCTTCTGAG
>RPFO01000790.1:0-65531 GCA_009746045.1 Mesostigma viride | reverse complement strand
GCAGGTAGATATTCAGAGAATCAGGGGTTTGAAGCTGCTGGTGGCAGTGGACAGATATACCAAGTACAAGACCCTAGAGATCCTGCCTGACATGAAGAAGCCTACATTGATTGCTGCTCTGAAGTTGACAAGGAGCAGGTACCCTGGGTTGGAGTTGTTGCAGTGTGACATTCAGTTTGAGTGCTGTGAGAACCTGCCAGAGTTTCCAGAGTTGCTGATTACACCCAGGGAGAGCCACGGCCAGCAAGGGGTGGTGGAGAGAGCCATCCAAGAGATCAAGACTGTGCTGCTGGTGGAGAGGATTCCAAGGACGTCATCTGCCATTGTGACATCTGCATGGCTACGTTCTGTGGAGGATAGGCTGAACCTCAGGACTCCCATGTTCTTTGGTGACATTGCCATCAATCCTCTTATGCTGCATACCAGGATGCTGCCAGCTGATGCTGAGCAGGCATGGAAGGAGAAGCTAGAGGCCAAGTTCCTCAAGCTGAGGCAGAAAGACAAGGGCTGGAGTGTCCTAGAACCTAACGTTGGACAACAGGTTGTTGTGTGGAAGGAACCAAGCTTTCCAGGGAAACGTGGCAGCTGGCATGATGGGGTGGTGACCCGAGTAGAAGCCGCTGGCCATAAGTGCTGGGTGGCCATTGATGGCTCCCAAGCAGTGCACCGTCTGTCCTGGTCAAAGATCCGTCCCCGGGGAGGTAATCAAGGAGACCTCTTCCAGGTGCCCGCTGGTGTACAAGGCGGGGGTGACGTGGAGCTTCCTGATCAGGGTGCTACAGCTGTATCGAGCCCTCAGGGTGACCCTGGCCCGGCCCCTGGGGTACCTTCACATACGGTGGTTGGGCAAGCAGGTGGACAGGCTGCACCTCCGGAACGGCCCGACACCAGGCCTAGGGGTGTGCGTCTATCAGATATTGTACAGGCTTTACAAAGAGCCAAGAAGGAGCCTAAGGTGTCCAAGCTTGTCCAGTTGGATGAACCTGAGGTAGCTGCCATGGAGATAGATACCAATGCACAGGTTTCTGTCATGGGACCTCAGCATACAGGAGAACTGCTGGTCGGAGAACCAAGTTGCCCCTGGGTGTCTGATTTCAGTGGTAGGACGCATCTAAGGTGTTGGGAGAGGTTACTACCCCTGTCATGGGTGTGGATGTGACCTTCCTTGTCCTAGAGGACTATGATGGCCCTGTGATTTGGGTCAGAATTTTCTGGGCAATCCTGGGATTTCTATCAGAGCTACAGCTCTGAAAAGAGATGGCTGGGAGTTAACTTAAAGGATTTACGTTAGATGGATAGAGATTGTTACGCTCTTTCCAACGGCACCTTGAACGCCTCATTTGGTTAAGGAACGTAAAAGTTATGACGTTTCCTAGGCTGTGCCGACAGTACCCGGCGCGCCACTGTGGGCGCGTACGGACACAGGATGTACAAGTGTCACTTTGATAGTCCGCAGGACGTTGACAGGACTTGTACAGGACTTGATGGTCAATTGATAGGTAGGCGCACTGTAGCGCGCCAGGACCTATGAGACAATTGATGCTGAGTAGTGTACGGATAGGTCCACAGGACTAGCCGTATGGACAATTGATAGATCTGCGCGCCAAAGGCGTGCCAGAGTCTGTGTAATCAATTGATTGACAGTTCAGCTGTGACAGTGCAGCTGAATACTTGGACGCGTCCCTACAACCTATATGTGTGACTTGGTCGCACCGGGACGCTAGTTCTTGCGTGCACGTTCTCTTGGCACTGCGACCCTGTCGTCTGTGCTGCGTGCAGTCTTGGAAGTGACGTGACTTACGTCTGTGTTTCCTGTTATTAATAAAGGCAACTTCCTGCAAGAACCATGGCGGAATTCGTGGCATTCTCACCTTACAACTCGTATTACACGCCTCGTTAAAAAGATGCCAAATTCTGAAGAATTCCGGATTCCCGCGATGAGGAAATAGCCGCTCCGCCGGCTGGTCCTTCGTCAAGACCGACTGCGCCGTCGTGGCAGCAATTGCTCGACGAAGTCACGATCTCGCTCGACGAACTTCATCGTCGGCAGCGCGCAGCTTCCATTGCTCGGGGATAACCCCGAGGACCCCGATTTGCCAGCACTGGTGCCGGCTATACGCGCATGTTGGACCAGATTCGCAACATTTTATCGCATTTACGGTCCAGGTGCGGGGAGGTTTGCGGTCGGTGAACGAGGTCACCACTGCCATCGAGGAGCTGGACAACGCCATCTCTTCGCTCACCGGTTACCAGAGAAACTTGCAAAACTGGGCATCGCTACGCACGGGGGGCGCGCCGGCGGTGTCGACAAATTTTTTCAGGATCTCGCGTTGCTGTCGCTGCTCACACGCGGCGTACGCAGTCGCGAACGCCAGGTTCTATTAACCTGGTGGCTTTTCTCGCCTCTGCGAGAGTGGATTCCCGCAGGGTGGGAATTGTTATCCATTTTTACTCATCCTCTGCGCCTCGTCGCGCGTCGGCGCGCGCAACTTCGCGACGGGAGCACACCGGTTTTAATACATACCGGTGCAGGTCCGGCACACACGCCGGATATGGAGGATCCTGAGTTCCTACGAGTACTGCGATTTCCGGGGCCTTGACTACTAGTCGGCCAATTTTTTTCCAGTGCTCGTCGACATTTTGTCGAATTTTCGGCGGCAATTCGCGGGGCGGCGGCGACACCGGCGCAGGCGGCAGTGCGACAAAATTTTGTACATATTTTCTGCTGCTTTGCTAAGGTGTTCTTTGAATAGCTTGTAGTGCAGGATGGCTGAGGGCGCCGTAGCAAAGGTCCAGCCAGTGGGAATAATGGTGGTGCTGGTAGTGGAACCGCTCACGTAGATGACGTGGGGCTTACCGGAGAGATTACCAACCTTCCTCACAATAATAATAATGCACAAGCTGTTCATGGCTTTGATCTTACCACACAGGGTCTTTTAATTGTCAATCAGCTGCAGCCTGTAACCTCAGACTCCAAGCCTAAGCAGGCTGAAGAGTTTGTGGAAGGATTGGAAGGGTTCCCTAGCTTGTACGGTGGTACAAATTACTATCAAATCTGGATAGGCAGTAGCACTTTTGGCAAGTGTACTGACCAGATTAAGGACCTAACCAGGGAGTGCAAGAAGGCCAATAAGGCCTGGGCACTGTACGTAGCTGAGCTGAAGGAGCTGCTGGAAGACCAACGCAAGAAGGTCGGCATCCATTGGCAGGACAAGTATCAAGGGTGGGAGGTCAAGGGGGACCTGATCCAGAACTTTCCTTAACTATTGTAAGATGGTTGAGGAGGGCAGGGCTCACGGCTTTAATGTCGCTGATAACATAGCCCTAACCAACTGGCTCAAGGTTTCTGGGCTGGATAAGGCGACACGTGGCTCCTTAAAGGTCATGTGTGCCCCACACTCACCCTGAAGGCCTACAAGGTCATCATTAACAAGCACTCGAGGCAGAGGAGCTGTTTGAGGGTGGAGTGCCAGCAGTGAAGGCTACCCAGGCAGGTGGGCGTACCCAGGGTGGCTCCAAGACGTCTGAGGCTGACCGAAGCCAAGGAGGGCGTAGGGGCAACCATAACAAGCGCAAGGGAGATCATTCACCTGATTCTGACAGGAGGTCACACTCCAAGTCGGTGTTCAGGCGGGTGGGTGGTCAGCCCAAGCAGGGCAACGCGTCTGACAACGGGGGCAGTGGCCAGGGCAAGTCCAAGATACAATGCTACCTGTGCAAGGGGTGGGGGCACATCAAGAAGGAGTGTCCCAGCTTCAAGAAGTCCCAGGGCCAGGGCAGCAACAAGAATAACAACAACAAAAAAGAACAACAACAAGTCCCAGGCAGGCCAGCCTTCAAAGGGCAGTCAGCAAGAAGACAACAAGGAGCAGTGACTGTCTGAGGCAACCCCTACACACCTTAATTCACCCAAGGGGGAGGCCAGGTGCTCCAATGCAGATTTTATATCTGGGCAACAAGAGGGTGATCTCCAGGTTCAGGTGGCCCCAGGTCACCTGGAGAGGTACAGGTTCCTATGAAGACGTCCTTGACAGCTGTGCAGCTGTAAGAATGTCTGACCCATGCATCCTCGTGCTGGGCACGAGGGTGGACCTCTCATTTTGAGAGAAACCAATGTACAACCACAGAGGGGTGTGAAGGCCTCTGGTGGTATGCATGTGGTCCCTGCTGGCGGTCCAGGTGTTGGGCATGAGCAGGGTGACTCAGGCTCTGAGTCAGAACAGGATGGAAGTCAGCATGGTGATGCTGGACAACCTGACAGCACAGTCCTGACTGTGCCAGGGACTGCTTCCTCTGTGTACCAGGAGTTGGGTGCCCGAATCCACAACATGTTTGGGCATGCCACTTCTCTGTCAAACAACTTTGCCTTCCGTATGGGCAGGGCACCCCTTCTTAAGGCGTGTCAGCAAGCTGCCTCACGGTGTAAGTGCCAGTTGTCCTCCAACAAGCCCAGGAAATCACATGCCAAAGCTCTACCTCAGAGCATTGGTGATCTGCAGTGTGATATCCAACACATCAGGGGCATGCAACTGTTGGTGTGCGTGGACAGGTACACAAAATACAAGGTGCTGGAGCATTTACCTTCTATGAAGAACAGGTACTTGCTGGCTGCCCTGCAGAATGTAAGAGCCAAGTTTCCTACCACAAGGATCCAGGTGGACATGCAGTTTCAGCATCTCAAGGGTGATCCTACCCTTCCTGAGTTGCTGGTTACACCTAGGGAGGCTCATGGGCAGCAGGGTGCTATCGAGAGGGCAATCCAGGAGGTCAAGAAATTGATCATCTCTGAAGACTGGGTACCCTTGTCTGCACCTGCACTTGTCAGGAGTGCATGGCTGAGGAACGTGGAGCAGCAGCTGAACAGCAGGGTTAACTTCTACTATGATGGAGTTGCTGTCAGCCCAATGGGTCTATATCATGGCCTGTGCCCACCACATGTGCTGGAGGGCTGGAAACATGCTGCACATGTCACCTTTGCCAAGCTGAGGGAGAAGGACCGGGGTTGGAAGATGCTGGAGCCACAAGTGGGTCAGAAGGTCCTAGCTTGGAAGGAACCTAGCCTTTATGGCAAACGTGGTAGCTGGAGTCCTGGGGTGGTTACCCAGGTTGATGAAGCTAGCCACGCATGCTTGGTCAGCATGGAGGACGAACCAAAGCATGTACACCGGCTGAGTTGGTCATATGTCAAGCCTAACCTGATGAATGAGGGCAGTCAGGCACAAGGCTCACAGGATCTGCAGGATTTTCAGGTCCCAGGTGACATCACTGACGCAACGACCACATCTGTTGCAGGGGAATCTGTCAGCCCTGGCCAGGTTGCAGAGGTACTTGTTGAACAGGCTGCAAGGTCAACAGCTGGGGAGTCAACTGTCAAGCCCAAGGCACTAACCAAGCCCAGGGGGACAAGTTTGGCTGGATTGATTGGGGCTCTACAAAGAGCCAAGAAGCAGCCCAAGGTAGCCAAGCTCAGGTGGCATGGCAATCTGGGGCTGGACACTGCCTTAGAGGTAGACACTAATTCTCAGGTTTCCATCATTGGGACCAGGGCTGCAGCAGGGTACAGCATGTCTGAACCCAGCTATCAGTTTGTGTCTGACTTCAGTGGCGGGGTACACGTGAAGGTACTGGGTGAGGTATTCATTCCTATCCTTGGACAGGACACTGCTTTTTGTGTCTTGGAGGGCTATCAAGGACCTGCTCTTCTGGGGCAGAATTTCCTATGCCAGGATGGGTAGTGATCACGTCCTCTCTCCTGACTAAGGAAGGGGCTGGTCAGGTCCCACTGATTAATTTCAGGACCACTCACCTATCACGTGCAGTAACCAGGTCGGTTAAGCGTGTGCAAGTGTGCCAGGGGCAGGAGCCCTTGGTTGATGACCTCATATTGCCAGCTGCTAGTCATCCAAGCAGTTTGGGCATTGGTCCTCACTCACTTGCTGGACACAGCCCTATCAACTACCAAGGCCTGGTGAAGCTCATGTCCTCTCCCATTATGTGTCCCCAGGTCACACTGGGTCTGATTAAATCTGGGGAGGACTGGATCTCCAAGAAATGCGTGGAACCTGTCAATGACCTGCCTCCTGCACGACGTCTACTCAAGCTCAAGTTTGTCATCAAGATGAAGGAGGTGGACGGGGTCAAGGTACCACATGTCAGGCCAGTGCTGAATGAGTTCAAGGGTACTGGTGAGTGCACTGCTGAGGAGTTGTATACCCCTGGCATGTTGCATGATACTTGGAGGCTGCTGCTGTGTGTATTTCTAGGCCTTCTCAACAAGGGCTTGGACTATGGCTCAGTGGTGGTAGACTTCAAGAGGGCATTTCTGGAGGGTGATGCAGATGTGGCACAGGAAAAGTGGGAGGGCAAGACGCCTTTCTATGTCAGGGTGCCTGCTGTATGGAAAAGGGACATCACACGGAGTTCCTTAAAATCCTCAAGGGCCTGGAGGGCCTGAGGTCAAGTCCAATAATCTGGAGGGAGACTCTCAACCGTTTCCTGAAGGAGCATTGCAACTTGAAGGTCTCTCCTGTAGACCCCTGTCTGTTTCTGGGGCAATGGGAAGGCCTGCCAGTGTATGCTTCGCTGCACGGGGATGACCTACATCTGATAGCTCCCACGTCGTGGCTTAAGGAGCTGATCTCCATCATTAAGTCCAAGTTTCCTCTGGGTAGGGAGCAATGGCAGGTGGAGAATGAGCCTCTGCTGTTTGTGGGCATGGAGGCCACACTGGTGAAGAAGGGGGGGAGTGGCGTATGCTGCTGGTGGGGGGCAATGATTATCAAGAGACCCTCATTAGCAAGCTTCCTCCAGTCATCACACAGGCACTGTGTCCCATGGTGAGGGGCATGGTTGCTTGGGTGGCAGGCATTTCCAGGCCAGACCTTATGGTCATAGCCAGGTTGCCTGATGACATGCTGGTGGAGCTAGGGTCTGCCAAGGTGGCTGATCAGGTCAGGGCTTCATCTGGCATTCTGTTGTCTGCAGTGGATTTATCACAACCCATTTGCATGGAGCTGTATGTGGATAGCTCAATGGACAGCAGGCAGGTCTCCAAGGTCAGGGGCAGGGCTGCAGGGCTCTTTGTGCTCAGACAGGAAGGCCTGGGGAGTTTGGTGAGCTGGTTTAGTCGCCTGCACAAACGGGTGGCTGTCAGCAGTGATGTGGCAGAATGCAGGGCTATTTGTGAAGGCATTCACACAAGCCTTTATCTGAAGGAGTTGCTTCATCAGATGACTTCTAACACTCCTTGGCCACTTCAGGTTACCACTCTTCTAAAAACAGACTCCATGGGGATGGTGCAGTTTGTGCACAGGCAGATGGCCAGAAGTAGGGACTTGGATTATCTCCTTCTTAAGGAGTTGTCCTCCTTGGCCAATATTGAGCATATCCCTGGGGTTGACAATCCTGCTGATGCTTTGACCAAGCTAGTGCAGAAGGCAGCAGTGCAATACAAGGTTCTTCAGTCTCTGATGGACCCATCTCAGCAAGCTGTCTAAGCTGGTGCATGGTTATAGGGCATTGGAGAGCAGATTGTGTGGTAGTGTCAGCATTGTGACTGGCATAATACCTGTATTTTAGTCTGTACTAAGGCTCATGGACCATGGTACACTCACTCTGATTTTATTCAGGATACAGCCAGGTTTTGGCTGGGGTTCATGCTGTTGACTACACAAGGTTGACAGGTCCATTACAGACCATGTATTCTATTTTAAAAGAAATGTATATTTGTACATACTTCTCACAATGGTCTGGGAACCTTTATTCTGGGGTTTATAGGGCGGGGTTCGATTCCCTGGTATTATGTTTCTACAAGCTGGCCTGTTCAGGTGTTTGCCTGTTCAGACTTCCCTAGTTCCCCAGGGCAGGATTTAATTGTTGCCTATGTGTTTCATTTTGTCATTTGTTTGCTGTGGCAGTTTACCATCTGGCAAGTAGACGGGCGCCGTAAGACGGGCGCCAATAGACCCCTGTTGAGAGAATGACAGGCAAACTATTGTAATACGCCTTACTTTGTCAAGTGGTATTTTAATTGTCATGGATTTATTGTACTTAAATTGAATATGTACTGGGTTTTATGGGATACGATCTGGGATTAATGTAACTCACCGCCAGAAGGTCATTGTACTGGAGGCTCTACCGAGGTGATGGGATTAATTCCTGGAGAAGACCTCATAGAATTAACCTGTATGTATTTAATTTTGTGTGCTTCTAATATCTGGTGGTACTCTGTAATGCCACTTCCATAGGTTTTTATCCATTTCTCATGGAATGGTTTTTCCCTGTGGCAGATCTGTTTCTTTTCCAGTTCCTTAAAAGAAAAGGCTGGGGGAATGGCAATGGCCATTAAAGACATCTGTTCAAGCTTCAAGCTGGAGTGAAGGACATTTCAAGCTACTTCAAGGGTCCCTGGCAGGGGATGTGATCCCTAAAGAAAAGAAGGGATTGGAGTTAACGTAAAGGATTTACGTTAGATAGATAGAGATTGTTACGCTCTTTCCAACGGCACCTTGAACGCCTCATTTGGTAAAGGAACGTAAAAGTTATGACGTTTCCTAGGCTGTGCCGACAGTACCCGGCGCGCCACTGTGGGCGCGTACGGACACAGGATGTACAAGTGTCACTTTGATAGTCCGCAGGACGTTGACAGGACTTGTACAGGACTTGATGGTCAATTGATAGGTAGGCGCACTGTAGCGCGCCAGGACCTATGAGACAATTGATGCTGAGTAGTGTACGGATAGGTCCACAGGACTAGCCGTATGGACAATTGATAGATCTGCGCGCCAAAGGCGTGCCAGAGTCTGTGTAATCAATTGATTGACAGTTCGGCTGTGACAGTGCAGCTGATTACTTGGACGCGTCCCTAACAACCTATATGTGTGACTTGGTCGCACCGGGACGCTAGTTCTTGCGTGCACGTTCTCTGGGCACTGCGACCCTGTCGCCTGTGCTGCGTGCAGTCTTGGAAGTGACGTGACTTACGTCTGTGTTTCCTTGTTATTAATAAAGGCAACTTCCTGCAAGAACCATGGCGGAATTCGTGGCATTCTCACGCTTACAACTCTGGGGGATGATTCCCCTAGAAAATTTCAGGACAACATTTCCAATCAGGTGCAGGGTCAAGCCGGTCAAGGGTGTAAAATGGGATGAAGGGGAGGTGCCCCCAGCAGCCAGTTTGGTGATTCCAGCTGTGTTGCACCCCAGCAGTATTGGCATAACTCACAGGAGCCTTGCTGCACACTCTCCTTTGACATATGACCAGCTGGTCCAAGAGATGAGCTCGCCTACTTTGTTTGAGGCTTGGAAGCTCGCCTTCTCCAAGGCATTGGAGGAGTGGTTGCAGTTTGAGTGTGCTGCACCAACAGACAGACGTCCCCCAGCATCAAGGAAGCTTGCTTTGAGATTTGTGCTGAAGAGGAAGGTTGTGGATGAGGTATCAGTGCCCCATGTCAGGCCTGTCCTGAATGAGTATCACGGCACGGGGAGTCTGCCAGGAGAGGAGCTGTACACGCCAGGGATGCTACACGACACATGGAGAATTTTGCTATGTCTCTACGTGGGGTTGCTTAACAGGGGAGCAGCTATGTCATCAGTGCTGCTGGACTTCAAGAGGGCATTTTTAAAATCTGATCCAGAAGTGGCCAGGAGGGTGTGGAAGCAGGATGAGCCTTACTGTGTTGAGGTGCCTGCCATCTGGAAGCTGGAGATGCATCAACAATTCCTGGTTATTCTGAAGGGCCTGGAAGGACTCAGGTCGAGCCCAATCATCTGGAGACTCACGCTGCAGGAAGCTCTGATCAGTGAGTGTGGCTTGAGAGTGTCTTCAGTTGATCCCTGTTTGCTGCTGGCCCAATGGGAGGGTCTGCCAGTGTATGCTAGTTTGCATGGAGATGATCTGCATTTGCTAGCCCCCACGACCTGGCTGAAGAAGTTTATCCCTGTCATCAGTGGCAAGTTTTCACTGGGCAAGGAGCTGTGGCAGGAGCCCAACAAGCCTGTAGTGTTCTGTGGAATGCAGGCTACCCTGTTCAGGAGGGACGGGGAGTGGAGTATCAGGCTTCAGGCTGGAGGAGATTATAAACAGACCATTGTGAAGGCCTTGCCAGAGAAGATCACCCAGGCTGCAGGACCTGAGTTGAGAGGCATGTGGGCCTGGTTTGCCAGCATCTGTGGTCCGTCTTTGATGGTCCATAGCAGAATGCCTGATGAGGTGCTTGAGGATGAGAAGCCTCGAGTCATAGCCCGGTTGGTGGAGAGTACCCCTGATCTGATTTTGTCTGGGATTGACTTTGCCCAGCCTATCACCTTGGAGATCTTTGTTGACAGTTCCATGGATGCTCGCCAGGTTACCAAGGTCAGGGGGAGATCTGCTGCTCTGTTTGCTTTTTATCAGAGCAGGGCAAGTTTGTTCAGCTGGTACAGTAGACTGCAGAAGAGGGTCTGTATCAGTTCAGATGTGGCAGAATGCAGGGCCATATGCGAGGGGATCCAGTCCAGCCTGTACATAAAGGAGTTAATGCTGGAGCTGGCTTCAGTGACCCCTTGGACCTTGCAGATGGAGACGTTGTTGCTAACAGACAGCATGGGTATGGTCCAGTTTGTTCACAAGCAGCTGGCCAGAAGCCGGGACCTGGATTATTTGTTGCTGAAGGAGTTGGCCAGTTTGGTTGACTTGAAGCATATCCCTGGCGAGGAGAACCCTGCTGATGCATTGACAAAGCTGCCACACAAGGCCCCAGCCCAGTACAATGTACTGAGGAAGCTCATGAATGCTGACTGTCAAGTCGGTCTATCTGTCTAAAAGCTGAGAGCTGGGTGCTTAAGTCTCTGGATATCAGGCTGGGAGCTTGATTGTACATAATCCTGAGCACACCTTGAGGGGTGAGACATGTCTCTGGTGTGGGAATGTCTGACATTGTCTCTGATGGAGAGATGTCTATCTGGGGTTTTCATCTCAGTCTGAGGTTTCCCCAGATCTGTGGTTTGTGGGCGGGGTTCGATTCCCTGGTGCCGTCTTAAGGCGGAGTTTCACGGACTGGCTGACCCATCCACCATGCTGGTGAGGTGGCGACAGGTCCCCTGATTTTCCACGGTTGGAACGAGTATGGGAGCTTGTGTTTTGCATGTGCTTCGCGTAGATGTTGTGTCTGGTTCGATAAGGGGCAGCAGACCGGCGCCGACTCCCGTCTGGGGGTCAGCAATGTTTTCTGATGAGCTGTTGTGGGTGATCTGTGGGGTTTCGCCTAAGGTCCTGAAGGTTGTACATACTTCTCAAGTTCTTAACTGAACACCTATGGGCTGCCACAGTTGGCCAACCTCTTGTACATGGGTAACACAACGAGCCTCCCGTGAAGGGATAGGGACTCATTGTAATTTGTTTGTGCTCCTGAGCCAGTATGGGTGCTATGTACATATAATAAGGAATCCAAGCTGACTGTCATGCCCAGCGGGTTGTGACTTGTAGTCGAGGGAGGATGTCCAGTACCCATTGTGTGTGTTTGTATGTAGACTTGTGTGAGCTGCTACAGCTCAAGAAAAGAAAGGATTGGAGTTAATGCCAAGCGCATTGGCGTGATCCTGATTGAATCGGCATATCTCTGCGATTCCAGCGGCACCGGAACGAGTTCATTCCGACAAGTATCAAGAAAGTTATGGCGTTCCGACTTCCCGGTCGCGCGAGCCGGCTGTTCTTCTAAGTCGGACGTGAATATTTGCCGACGACATATGGGGTCGACAGTAATTCCTGGGCTGACAGGAATTAGGTGCTGAACCTACGACGGTATTGGGTTAATGCGTCGTACGCAGGAAATAGGAACCTTAACCTGTGGTCTGGTGGTACCGCAGGCCTAGTCCTGGACTTCTAGGTGCAGATGCAATAATCACTGTGGTGACTGTACTCTGTGGTCACTGTGCCTGGATGGCAGACCTACTGTATAGGAACTGGGCGCTGTACAGGTAGTGAATACTGTACCGGGGGTGTTATTACTGAGCAGGCCTCTTAGGCTGCTCAGGACTAGCAAGCACAGTGCACAAGTATATAAACAATAGGCCAGTGCCAATTGGGCATCTCTTGCGAGCCCGCCTCACGTGTTTTGCCTTGACTTGGCAAGCGCGTGTACAAGCCTCAAGTGTGTGAGCGCTGTAACATTATCCAATTTTAACAAAGCTCCGTTTCCAACCATATTCACACATTGCTGCATTGCAACCATATCCTTCACATTGCGTTTGCTAAGAACGTTAACTGTGTTAGAATCCCTGAATCTGTGGCCCTGTCGCCATCGCCCCGCACTCCCGCACCTGCCAACCACCGCCAGTGGCTTTTTTTGTGGTGCCTGTGCTCGCGCCGTCTTGCCTTCGTCCAACATGAAAGACGCGACGCGCATTCGCTGTCGCCTTTCGATCGACCAAGGACACGCACTTAGAACTAACCCTAGTCTTACGAAGCAAACTTGAAATAGTTACTCGTACAGCTAAACGTCCTCGGACCGTAACTCGAGCTACGGTTGCTGAAATGCCAGAGCTATCAGTCCAGCACCGGCACGTAAAGAACCGAGACTCGTGAACTTTGCAACATTTCCGCGACTTCAGTTTTTTCTGTCACCCTTGACATCTTGTCGTACAATACTACACATTTACGCCAATAGAAACTCGCCTCCGATAATATATCTTGATAGAGGCATGCCTCTTATTTAATTTTAACCTACCTCTTAATTAATCTCTGAGAAATTGAGAATTTGAGAAACGGGGCAAATTTTCAACGGCTCGGAATTTCGCTGGTTTTCTACGATTGGCTCGACGCGTATTTTTCTCGTTTCTCGTTTTTAGGATTAAATCAAAAAAGTGGTTTTTCATTTAATAAATAGGTTACACAGCCATTATAAATCACCCAGGTAAAGCTTTGGTGCTGAAGGCGTATGCCTCTTCAAAACACACCATATCTAGACATGCATATCTGCTTTCACATGGACCTCATGAAATCACATCATCTCATGGCACGCATTGTGGCCTGCATTCACATGTGCTGGGTTTTCTACTCCAGTTCAGACTCATAAGACTCGCTATCGCTGTCCACCCGAATAGGGCGTTTCTGCCGTGCCTTGTTAGCGCGGTCTTGTAACACTTTCTCAATGAGGGACTCATCATCCAAGTCATTGTTGTTACGTACGGGAGGGCGTCGCACCTCATCGAGGATGGCGTCCATGTCAATTGCCATGGCCTCCCTCTCGGCAGCCCGTTCTTGCCCAGTGTTGGTCCGTACGGCAACTCGGGTATGAAAGTACGCCGTATTGTACGGTACCGACGCTTTCGACCGCGTACGCCGTACGATTTTTGCTGTTTTTCACTTTGGACTTAGCCGATTTCGGAGGTCGCGGAGGGCGGGGGGGCAGGTGTCACGCGAGATTGAGGCCCAGGAACCTGTCCGCGGTGCTGAGATAGCAGAAATTGCAGCGAGTGCATAGCTACTCCCTAGTTACTACGCGCGAAACAGTGCACCTTTTTCCTTTTTGACAGGATTTTTTATTGCGTGGGAGAAAAGCTGTAAGGGGACAGCCTGGCAGAATCATAAGCGTGCAGTTCTAGAAGGACGCAATTAAAGTAGAAGGACGCGGAAAATGGACGAGGAAAATGGACGATGAAAATGGAGGGTGGTGCGACGGTTCATGCATTGTGCACCAGGCAATCACCTCCTAAGATGCGACCATGGCGCTGCGTAGAGCCCCAAACGACAGAAAAGTATAGGAGTATCAATACCTCCATGCATCTGATTGACAAGGTAGAAAAGACCGTTCATGGGGAAGAGGTGGTAGTCGGCCAGAGGTGGGCGTGCAAGCTGTGCGATTACAAGTTCGGCAGGCCTGGCAGCTTTAGCAAGGATCGCGCTGTCGGCCATCTCGGCCACATCCCCAACAAGGGAGCCGCGTTTTGCAAGGACTCCGGGAATGTAGAAGGCCTGATCGGGAGGCTTCAGGCGGCTGAGGCAGCCCCGTTGGAAAGGAGAGAGCTGAGGGCAGCGCTCGGTGCCCGCGTTGCCAAGGCCCTTCTGCCTGCCGCTGCCCCGGGTGCTGGCCCTTGTGGCTCTGGCAAGGCAGTGCAGAAGACGATTCCACATTGCTTTTCCAGGCATATCCTTGGCAGTTGACAGCGTTATCTGGGCATGCCCAGATAACTGCAGTTTGCCATATACTTTTCTCAGGAATGCCCTGGCAGTTGACGGTGTGTTTTCTGGGCTACTTGCCACTTCGTATTTACTTTTTCGGGCATTTCCTTGGCAGTTTATTGTGTGGTTCATTCTGCATGGGTTGATTGCCATTTTATTTTTCGAATTTCAGGGATTCATGGCATGCACTTGTTGTCATTGTGCAGCAAAGCTGCCGACTGTAGTGCTATCACATCCACTGCATCAACTAGGCAGAGATCTGGGTGCATTATACCATATTCAATAATGCATTATATTGAGTTGATGGCATTCATGCAAATTTTGTAAAGGCTGATGCATTATAATAAAAGGGTATTATATTAATAAAAGAGACCGGTGTTAAATGGTCAATAATTTGCATGACCACAATAAACACATGTACTTGAAGGATGTATTGCAATGTAAATCCAAGTGTGGCAGGTGGCAAGTCACTGCCACTATATGTTCATTGATGAATAGCATAGAATAATTATATAATAGTAGTAACATTTGTTGGATGCAGGGTCACACATCCTTGGAATACCCCGTACTTTTCAGCATTCACCTCAAAAATACCCCGTACTTCTTAACTACAACTTGAAAAATACCCGTACTGCCGTACTGCGTATTTTTTCCCGTATTTTTTACCCCTCCTGAAAATACCCGTACTTTTGCAGTACGCGCGGGTTTTACCGAATACCCCGTACTGCCGTACAGACCAACACGGTTCTTGCCGCAGCCCAGCACGTGCGTTGGGAAACACGGGGGCCAACTGATCTGTCTCAAAGTAGCGCTCGCGCGGATTAAACAGCGCGCGCTCTAGGGCTCGTGCAATCACATACAGTGAGTGGTCACCCAACTTGGGCTCTACCATGATTTCGAATGCTGATTGGGCACGGGGATAGTCCAGACCCCTTCCAACTAGGAATTTTGCGTCTAGAGAGAAGCGACCTGTTTTGAACATGTGCGCCAATGTCCTGATCAAGCTAGGCTCGCGGCTGATGTCATTGTGATGTTTGTACCAATACACCGCAGCCCGTTCTAGCAGGTTGAAGGCTGTCAGACACATCCTGCCCTTCAAAGTGGGCGATCCGTGGAGCATGTACTCTATTCTACCCTCTTCCCTTTCATTCATCTCGATGTCATGCTGGTACAATATTTCGAAGCTTTGCTCGTTCTCAGATTTGAGCAGGTAGCCTATCATCCCCGAATAGTTGATCTTGTGGCTGCTGCTCTTCACCTCCCAAATTGTGATACTTGGTTTGGTTTTGTCAAAGTTGCCTGCATCATCCACTGGGTTGCATCACCCAAGTGCGGCCTTAAGTTCCAACTTGTACGCCCGCGTGGACGTGGCCTGAATTTCCATTAACATATGGGCGTGTTTGTGATCTTCTAGTTGGCCTTCCTCAATGATTGACAGGCCCTTTTAACAATTCTTTTCATGGAATGCTGTTATAATGCCGATTTCCTCATCTGTCAAATGACGGCTTCCGACGGACACGGTCATGTGCACAATTAACGAAATTTTTCAGCACGGTCGTAGCCTTGCGCTTCTTCTTGGGCTTCAGGGGAACAAAGTCCTCCCCTACGTCTTCATCCGGTGCCGCATCCAAAGCCGGATCGTCTTCAACCGGTGCGTCTGGCGCTTCATCTGCATCCAGCGCCTCTCGAAGGGCGCGCTCTTTGCACAAAAAAACACACACAGTACAACCCAGAAAGTATGAGTGATTTATACGTGGATGGCACAATCCTTGACAGAAATTTGGTGATAAAAGAAATTCTGAGGAAACAGACAAGTTGAAAGCACTTACTGTTTTCTGATCTGAGCATGAAAGCACTTACTGTTTTCTGATCTGAGCATTCACGTGCTTGCTCAGCCCACGCCTCGTCTTAGCGGTCCAAGGGGCGTGCAGCACGCACAGGTCAAGGGGTTGGCGGCTTCAGCGACTGCCTCTTCTCCTTCAAAGGTCACATGCACAGATGGGGCACGGGAGACATGAGGGGTATCATCTGGCACATCGTCAATGTCTTCCTCGTCGTCATCATACACTACTTTGTTACGACGACGCAGCGTCCGCCCCTCCTCCTCAGGCGGGGGATGGTTCTCCGGCTGGGGAGGCAGGTCGTCCTCCGGTGGAGGGGGCGACGGCGGCGTCGGAGGTGGCGGGCTGCTTGTTGGGCCGCTCATCGTCGCTGTTGGAGGTGTACAGCTTCCTCTTAGTGGACGTAGCCGGGTCTTTCCCTTTGCCATTTTTGCCACTGACAGGGGCCCCCTCTTCGAGCTCCTTGGAAATGGGTTTTTTATAGCTAGCGCGCCCGAATGCAGCTGTGGCATGCCGATGGCATGAAGGAGACTGGGGGTCTCTGCCCTTTCTCCTGTAGTGTACGCACAGGTGTTTTTAAATTATTAAATAATTAAAAGCACTTCGGTGCTCCGTGACTCCCCAACGGGAGCACGTGTTTAATTAAATAATTAATTGGAAATGGGTGTTACAGCATCAGAATTCTGAGACTCAATGGCAGTCCTACATAAGCAGAATGCATCAAGGTAATCATCGTCATCTTGGGATTCAGCCAGCTCTGATGCAGTGGTCGTAGCGGATGCCCTCGAAACAGCATCTCCGAGCAGGGGGCAAACGGTTTCCAGCACCGACAAGACCTCTGCTGTCCTCTTGGGCACCTCCTTGTCCCAAGAGGTCTCCTTTCTGGCATCGATCTCTCCAAGGTGTTCAGATGCTCCTCCAGAAGGTCACTGTATCCCTTGCGAATCTTTTTGTCACACTCCTCCTGGATTCTGTTTTTATAATTCTGGTAGGCCTGTTTGGCGTCCTTTACAACATTGCTTTGATGCTCCACACTGTTTGCTACTTTCTCCAGCTGCACGCCCCTTTCCTTGATGGCGTCTGCTAATTTGACACGTTTGTCATTTACAGAGTCTACCAGATTCCGAAAGAGGCCTCGCGAGGCCAGTTTTCGAAACTCGCTCATGTCCTTTTTATCTTTGGCAGCTTCACTTCGCCACCGGGAAACAGCCGCCGTAGCTTGTTTGGAAAGGCGTCTTAGCTTAACCCTTTTGGCATCGTCTTCCTCCATCCCCCAAAGCGGACCACTCAACCCAAAGCAGGCGCTGTCACGTGCCAGTTCGCCAGATCAGATCAGATATGCCGAACTCAACCGCGTGAAAATGCCAAGCTTGCAAAATACTTACCTGGTGGTTACCGTACGATTTCAAACCGCGTTGTTTTTGCACGCACGCGCTTTTTACAAAGAGAACGGTTTTGCCAGCGCATATCATGAGACTTACGCGTGTATGAGCTTCCCGTATATGACGCAACTAGAGCAGTATAACATTTTATGCCGTTTCTCTGTCATGTCCTGATTTTCCCTGGCATTACAGGTCGCTATGGGCCACAGCCGCTGCAAGGTGCTTAAACGTCATAGCTGTACCCATTGGGATTCGTCGCCTTCCTCGATCCTCATAAGGCGGGACAACTTACCAACATTATACGGCGTATTATACGGTATAATACGGTATAATAAGCGTTATACAAGGTCGAGCGGATAATCTTATCCGTTTTATACGATTTGCGTACTTTTACGTATAATACGGCGAATAACACGTATAAGCGCGCGTAGAATGGGGTTTTCACGCTCATCCGAGGTCCGGCAGCCAAATTTTTCGTGCGGGAACCAAGGCGGGAAGGAAGGGAAGTTAGAATCACTACGGAAAACATCATCCACTGGTTGACATTTGGCGACCGTGAGAAACAAGGATCTTACAAGCAAGCTACACTGTAGCATGGCAAGTTGGCAACCCTCCATGCTGTTTAGGTCTCTGCCCTTGCCTCTCGGGCAGCCATGCACCGAATATTGAAGTCATACAGAAAACTGACTGGTACGAGAGCATGGCCGCTTTACATTTTCAACTGAAATTTTGTAGGCATGATCCTTAGGTCTTGAAAAGCTTATATCCTTGGCCAGGCAACGTTTGGATGTGCGCAGATGTGTCTCGACCTTCTGCTCGATGTGGCAACCTCGTTTCAGCAACCAGGTGGCGACCGTGCATGTGCTAACTGTTGATAGGCGGGAAATGCCCCTACATTTGAACGCGGATAGATGTTTCACCTTATTCCTTACATGATTTATAAGCGACGACCGCCAGGAAAGGCTTGCAGCTACGTCCATCAGGTGGGCATGCTGGCTCCGTCAAGAAAGGTAATATGCGGTTTTGATCTGGTACGTGCTATCCTGTTCACGTGTTCATTGTACTGTATCAAGTTGTTGGGTGGATTGTAAAATAATCGTAGACCTGTAATGGAGGTTTTCTGCTTGTCTTTTGGTTGCTTTAATGCCTCTACGCATTATTGGCTTGTGATGGTTGTTGGGGAATACCACTACGACATGCAGATTTTGGACCAGGTTTGTCTGCTATTAGCTTCTGCTTCATCGAAAGCAGTGACGTAGTGATTGGCATTGTTGATAAATATGATAAGCTTGATAACGCGATGTTTTTTCTTGCTAAAAATATCTCCGTGTTTCTTGTTTCGGCGAAACAAGTGGTTTTCTGGCCAGATCTAGCCACTATTTCTTGTTTTGCTCGCCAAAATCAGCCTTCTTCTTGTGTGCTCCTCATGCATACAAGAAACATGGAGATGCCCAGGACCTGCTTGCATGGAAGCATAGCCATCTTACTTCTTTTGCTTTTTTCATCCTTCCATTTCATTTGGCGTTGTTTTTTAGGGTATAATGCATAGGTAATCTAGCTCCTCGTGAACCCCGGTTTACACGTCCAGTGTTCCCAAGCACTGAGCACTGAGCAGAGGCAACCCATGTATCATGTGTAATTTAGTGTCAGAAACATGTGGACTGCTTGAAATGATATCAAAATGCATGAAACAACCCCAAAAACGATGAAATCCAGTATTCGCGTATAATTTCGTATAATGCCGTATTATACCGTATTATACATTATACGGACCCCGCGCGTATTACCGCGTATTGCGTATAATGGAACTCTGACGCCTGCCTGCATGCTGACGTGCTTGTTTGCCAGATGTGCCGGTTCGGCAAGACATGCAAGGGGACGTGTGGCCAGAGGACACTGTGTAAACTTGCTTTCGGACAAACAAATCTGCAAAAGATTTCCCCACCGCGTGAAGAAAAGGACAAAACTGAACCACGTTAAATATTCCGTACGTACAAGGTACGAATTGCATGGTTGCTGTAGTCCTACTTGGTTACGTTAAAAGATGTACTAAAGTTACTGCACGATTGCAAACGGCGTCATGTTTCCACGGACGCGCTGTTTACGAAGGGCGCGGTTTTGCCAGCGCACGTGATGGATCGCACCTGTGTTTCAGCTTCACGTATGGAATGCTACTGTTGCCGAATACGATTTTATGCCTTTTAAAGATATTTTTGTTCATCGTTGCGTACTGACGTGGACAGGATATATCCTTTCGTACCGGTTACGATGCCAAGAAACCCCGTACCCGATCACGATCGATCGTATCTAGCACGCGGCCTCGCGCAAACGCGTCCATTTTATCTTGAAGTACACGTTGAAACATCGTGACTAGCACACGTGCACGCTTCATGTCGCACATAGAAGTTCACACGTGCAGCTGCTGTTTGCACCCAGCAGCTGACCATCCGTGTTGTCTTCACGCCCCAAACGCGATGGCTGCATCCAACAAAAATGTCCTGCCTGACCAAGGCACTACTGTAGGTGCTACCAATGCAGCGATTGCTCCAGAAAACGGTATACCTGGACCCATGCGATACATGCAGGGAACGGCGCCCAGAATTTTTATGTGTTTGCTGTCCTCTATACCTCGCTCATTTCATTCCAGGAGGGCGCTTAACCTCCACGAGGCCACCATCACCGAACGCTACCGGCGTGGGGAGATCACCACTGTTGTACCATGCCGTCATCTAACCAACCGTACACCCGCCCATCTCCACCCACAGGGGCTGCCCAGCTGCCACCCGCAATTGCCGAATAGGGCTAATATCATCAGGCACGCGATATCGTGGTACGAGCAGTACATGGATGTAATCGGCCCCTGGCCTTGCCTTACCTTGACCTTGTTGCACATGTTACAAACGGGTGCGTACGCATTGTCTGCTGACTTTTTCCACGGGGATTTCCCCGGGGATCAGCTCGACATTGCTGATCTTTCCGCCGAGTTTGAGTTCGAGTATCTGCATTTCCATCCCCTGCCACCGCTGCGTGGGCAACGTACAGTACTTCAAGTGGTTAGATTTTTTGGGTATTGCGTGTCTCAAATATTGCGGTGTTTTAACGCATGTCCTTGTGATATAACTAAATTGACTCCACATGATTATTTTATGAATTACAATGACCTTTTTATATGATTATGAAATAAATTAAATAAGTCTTAAACATGCACACATTACTAAAGCATGACACATTACCAAAACAGCTCCAATTTTATGCTAGTGTCCAATTTTGGAGGGGAAATGCTTGCAAAAATTTTTCATGCACACAACGTCGTAAATCGCCCAAGTCCCAGAAAACGTGAAAATTTTTAGAAAAATAGCAGGATTTCAACGACTAGCCAAAAATAGTCCCTCGAAGGATGCTACCTCAGGGGTATATTACATGACAGAGCACAGTCTATGGTGTCATGAAATGTGCACAACCCTAAACATGAGACCTGTCCTGCATGCCAAGTGGGGTGAGGTAATCCCAGCAGGCCTGCAGGCAGGCGTATATCCACCAGAGGTAATAGCACTCAGTACAACACTGCACGTGCACAATTCATTAATTAATTAATAGACACGCGACTGCGTCACGTGAGCATAAGTCCTCAGTGGGAGGGGAACATGGGATGGAATGCACGTGCACAAACCTCAGCCAAACTGGCAGAAAAGGATAAAACCCATCCCAGGCCAGTATTCCAACAAGGTGATTAACCTAAAAATTACACATACATAACATGCCTCCGTTGGGAGGTCATGTAGCACATATTCCATGTTGGGTGGGTGGAGGTGGGAGAAGCCGCGTAATCGACCCAACCTAACTCTAAGCTATCTAGTCTAGAAAATCCTAATGTCTACGCTCCTCATCAAAACGACTCCTCCTCTTCGGGGGGGGTGGCTTGCCCACAGGGGCTGGCTTGTGAGCCTGGACAATCTTCTGCCACCTCTTCTTGTTGTTCTGCATGGCAGTCCAAAGAAGGGAGAGGAAGTACGTGGATGCGGTGTTCAAACTGGGCTGGGACCACTAGGTCGGCCAGCAACATCTGGATGTAGTTCATGGCAGGCTTACCTAGCTTCCTGGGAATGTCCTTGGGGCCAGGCCAGGCCAGGATATGCCGCCTGGGTTGGCTAAGCCGCTGGGGGCCGGCCAGACCAAGGGCGGTGTCGACCCATGGCTGGTGCGATCAAGATGTCCTACAAATGCTATCCTACGCTGCCTAATCTCGTCCGAAATACGGGGCATACCCTGATACAAAGACTCTAATGTCCTACGCTTATAATCTTGAGATATGGGGACAGGACACGTAACCTTGCCACACCCCATGGTGAAGGGGGGATGGTGGGGTGGTGCCTTCCGCAGTCCGCAGTGACTACTGCCCCCATACAGTCGACGAATGGCAGCAATAAACGCTGGTGGTACCCGATCCAGAGCTAGGATGGCCCAAAGAGCCTCCCAGAGGATCGACCGTGTCAAAGGCCTTGATATAGTCGACAAAAATGAAGACCAGCGGCAGACCATCAGGGCAAAGGCGACGCACCTCCTGCATCAACCGGCGCGCGACAAATACAGCCATGACAGTGTTACGACCACGGCGAAAACCCATCTGAGACTCACCCAAGTGTGGGTCCAGCGCGGCGCGGAGCCTGTGCAGCATCATGCGCATGAAGACCTTCAGCGCGGCGCTCTGGAGGCAGACACCCTGGTAGTTACCGGGGTCAGCAGCAGAGCCCTTCTTGTACAGCATGACGCGGATGGCCGTCTGCATGCCACTCAGCAGGCAGAGGCTCATCAGAGAGCAGGACACGGTTGCAGAACGCCAGCAGAAGATCCCTCACCGCCGGGTCAGGGGTCTTCAGCAGCTCAGCCAAAAGGTGGTCGGCACCGACCGCCGCGGCGTACCGCAGGCGAGCAAGGGCGCCGTCCAATTCCTTCAAAGTGAAGGGGTGGACGACGTCGTTGGTGCCTGAAGGCAGCCCTCCTGCAAGGCGGGGACTTGGTACAGTAGTCCGCGGCCGAGGAGGGGGGCGCCGGCGGCAGGGGGGGTCCTGCAACACCGAGCTAGGTGGGCGGCCGTCTCGGGGTGAAGCGGCAGGGGGGTGGCGCGAGCCCCAGCTGTCAAGAAAACATTGTGGGCCAACCAGCGGTCAAGGCTGACCGGCGCCGTGCCATCCCCCGTGTGCTCCACCGGGGTGCGCTGCCGCCGGCCACCGAGCCGGTCGAGATGGTACCACATGTCCTTGCCCTGGATGCGAGCTTGGCAGGCCTAGTTGGCATCGGCGATGCACTGGGCCGCCTCTCCGTCCTGAGCGTGCTCGTAGGCCTCCACAAGGGCGGCCTTGAGCACCGGTTACTGCAGCGGGTCCCGGTTATGCTTGAGGCGGTGCCGGGCTGCCAAGACCTTGGGGTCCTGGCGGTAGAGCGGGCCGGGGCGGCGGCGGGGCATGACCGGCAGGTGCCGCGGGCCGCCAGCAACGGGGCGCGGGCCGCAAAGCCCGCAAAAATGGCGGCGTTGGGAGCACCCGTGTCGACCAGCACGTCGACGTCCGCCCGGGCGTCCAGGGCCGACAGATACTCCAGTCGCCCACCGGTTCCGCTCGCGCTCGGCGTCCGTCCAGTCCTCAGGATCCCCTCGGACCGGGCGTAGAGCAGACCAGTCGGGGCGGGCCACTGCATGGGGCGTGGCGCTCGGGGACATGGGACCGGAGCCGAATGGTCGCGCGCACCAACCGGTGGTCAGAGCACACCGTGGGCGTGTCGAACACTCGGGTGTCCAGAACCGAAGTGCACCTGGGCTGCCGTACCACCACGTAGTCCAGACAGGCCTGACGGCCGTTAGGGCCGCGAAAAGTGACCAAGTCCTGTGAGGGACGTTGGAAGTGGCAGTTGACAGCAACCATCCCGCTATCCCGCAAAAAGGCAGAAAACAGGGGAGTGTTGTCGTTAGCAGCCGTGCTGGCAGGCGCAAAGCGACTGCCAGCAGTGCCCACAGGGAGCGTGGCGTTGGCGTCGAGCAGCATAACCGAAAAGTGGCGGGTCGGGGTGGCCCCCTCAAGGCTATGCAAGTCCTCGAAGAATTACTTCTGGCGTTCCAACTCAGGTAGACCACTATGGGGTGCGTAGCCCATCCCAACCGTGAGGTGGTGTTTAGAGCGCCCCTCGGCTCAGAGGTGAAATGTGCCACCATAAGGCGTGGGGTTAAAAACTTAAGTGTGCTAAGGCTGGCAACTGCCAGCGGCGAACACAAAAGGCCAACACCACATTGGCCTGGCGTACCACTGCCAGGGAAGTAAAAACGCCAACCGCCTGCCAGGCAATCAGTGCTCACCGTGCCAAATGGCACCGTGCGACGATGCTCCTGCACGCCTAGAATATAGACACATGATCATTGGGCCATGCAAAAGGCAACAAGCTCCTCTATGTACCCGGTAGCTATGGTCGCCATCTGCTAGCAATGTACGTGCGTTGAGAGTTGCAAGGGCCAAGGATGCCTGCTAGCCCAACAGGGAATTAAGAACGGCGACGGGTGATGGGGGTGGATGCAGCGGGAGGTGGGGGTGCATGGGGATGGAACGAAGGGGATGGATGATGGGTGGACGGCCATGACTGATCAGCTGTATACACGAGTGCTTCAGTGGCAAGTATGTGGGTGCCTGGCTCCAGGCAAGCGCCCTCGTCAGGGTGATGAGGAGCCATGCAGCTGAACCTGCAGTCAAGTCCATGAAGTTAGCCTCGGGCCGCGGCCCGAGGCTAACTCATGAGGGGATCAGGCCACGGGGGTCCAGCGTCATCAAGTGGGCCTGAGAACCCTTCAAGGGGTCGAGGACGGTGTCAAAATACTAAGGAGCTGGGGTAGCAATAGTCTCCACAATTCAACCAAACCTTGTGCACAGGTACTGGAGGAAAACTTTTGATCTTTCACCCAGACAAGCTACACAAGCATGTTCGGCTAATAATGCAGACGAATTTGAATATGTTAAATCCGTTTGTTCATTGCCAGAATATTAATGGGCAGCGGCCATGTGTAAGCCAGCCACCATAACTTGCTTGAGGCTTAGGTAAAGGATCAGGGTCGTCTTTTCCCTCATATGCTACGTGTGCCTTTGGGCAAAGTCACAAACATGCAGTATGTGCCGTCGGATGAGTGACGGCGCATTCTACAGCATCGGATGCACACAAGGTTCATACATGTGCATGCATGCATGCTAAACAACACATGCGGTGGCGTTGCTAGTACTCTATCACTTGTAACTGACTTCTTTCTTAGCAAGCAGTCCACTGCGCTCAACTTTTACAGGTGCGGCGCGGCGCCAAACCTGTACGCCACATTGGGACTTGGTGAAAATTCTGGAAAGTCACCACACGCAAACGGCGCAACGCATGACAGGCCTTACAGGGGAAAACACTATGGGCCAAGTACAGATCTCAACGTCGAACTAGGAAAAAATGTCAACGTCGTACAACTGGGCCAACGGTAAAGTAAATTTCCGTGGCTTAAATGCTGAAACGGCCTATACTTGTCTCGGTTAATTATACCGTACAGCCAATAATTCACAAATATAAACGGAAGGTGGGTGCAACGCAGCCCTGATAGCTTTGTTCACGGACTTGGCCAATGTTACGTTAAATTTGCCTACGAACAGAATATGGGCACATTTCCGTGACACACCCCTGTGACCAAGCCGGAGGGCAAAACTAGATACTCTAAACACACACCCCGGAGGCCGAGAGCGAAAACTCGGTGGGTCCGTAGTACAAAACTACCGGCTAGTGGGGTACAGGACCACCCCGGGCCCAGATAGAATGCAGTCCCACCTGCAAGAGATACTCATGTAACAAAAACTGGGGTATTGAAGCGCTGGTTTCACAAAGAAACATGTGACAGTGGTAGGTCTCAGAGCACTGTCTTCAGGTCGTCCGTCATTCCGGTGGCAAAGCAGAATCCTAGCTGGGGGTAGCGTGCTGGCCTCATGCTGGGTGTCGGTCGCATGGGCCTGCTCGCCTCCCTTGGTTGGTCGCAGCTCCGGGTGCTTGCGGTAGCACTTGTCAGGGCCGTGCCCGGGCCTCCTGCAGAAGGAGCACCGCTTCCTCGTCGTTCCCCCTGCCGTCGTTGCGTACACCTGGCCTGGGGGATCAAGTGCAGAGGGGTCGGCAGGTGGCTGTGGCTTGCCGCTTGTGGCACCCTGGGGAGCCTTCGTGGGAGTCCGCTTGTCAGTGCTCAAGATAATCGTCGATTTCCAGTACCAGGTTCTTTACCTCCTGTGTGGTCATCCCGTCGATCCCGGCGGCCTGCAGCCATGGCCTGTCGGTAGGGATGCGGCATGCCTGCCAGCATGTACCCCTTCCAGGCCTCCTCAGTGAGCAGAATGCCGAGGTCGGACAGGCGCTTGCGGAGAACTTCCCCGCGCGTCCAGTAATTAATCCCCGTCTCACCAGGGTACATCTCAACCCGCTCCATCGCGCGCTTGCGCTCCTCCTTGTACGAGTCAGTCATGAAGGGCTGCTTGATCAGTTTCTTGCAGGCGCTTGAAAACGGAGGAAGCCTTCTGGTCGGGGCAGGAGAAGGCGAGTGTGAGAGCCCAGTCCGTCAGACACAGCAGTAGCGGGGCCAGTAGGGCCTCATCCAGCGTACGGTTGACAGTTTGCATTGGACATCATCTGCAGTGCCTAGCAGGATATCTGAGACCCGGCCATGGGCCCGGCACGGCTGTCCATCATCTGTTTCCAAATCACGGAGAGGCCTAGGCCCCCCATGTCCTCTACGAGCTGCTCTTTGAAGCTAGGTGCGGGCCTTGAGGCGTTTAACCTGGCTGGGCCCGGCCCACGTGAGGAGGTGCCTGCCCGGCTGGGCGGGGCGCAGCCCTGCAGAGGGGCCACGGGAGGTGTCTACCTGGTTAATTAATAAATTAAGAACATATAACTCCGTTGGGAGTACATGTAGCACATATCGATCCCTGACTGGGCATAATATGGCTGTGCTTGTGCTGCTTATATGTGATGCTTTTACAGCTCGCCCCCCCCCCCTAGAATGCATGCAATGTGTGGCATGCTGGATAGTGCTCTTTAACAACTTCATCTGGCTGCTACTATCCTGTGTAAGTTGCCATACAAATGTGGTGTCCTCTCCTTCCTGGGTGGTGGCCAGCATGCCCGTGACATTAAACAAGCTATGGTATATGCTTAGAGAGAGTTTGCCGTAAGGGGTGGGTCATGTTCAAGCCAGGCAACCTCAGCAACCATGCATGCAACCTTATATTGCATGATCTGCCCCATCTGTGACACCGTTAGGCACGCGTATATATACGTGCAGCCACAGCACGCTACGGCCTTGTCATATACGCTGCCCCACCTCCCCAAGGCCGCGTAGGGTCCCGTGGGGCCCTGAGGATTGGTAAGACTGTGTGGGTGGCGTGGTGATGTGTGATTTACATGGTGGTCCTAAAAAGTCCTACTTTCAATTTTGGGCCATTTTTTTCGTTCGATGTCTGCCATGGGGCAGGGCCAGAACCTTTTGGTACTAAACGTCGTTATTTGAACCTAGGTCTTCGATAGAAATTAAAAAACTATAGTATTTCTCAGCATGGCACAAATGCCAGGGTCAAATAATATTGTTTACATGATTGAATACACAGTCCCCAGGGTCCTAAATTTTGGACTTTTTGCAGGCTTTTGGCCCAAAAGCCTGCAAAAAGTGTCGGACAAAGGGGCATATGGCTTTTAATACATTCTGGGCTACTGACTTCCTGCAATTAGGGTAGGGTGTAAACTACACCTGCTCTAGGTGCACCAAGGGCACCTGCATGGCGTATTACCATGAATCCATGATGTATCAGAGCTCATGGGCCTGGCCAGCATGGGGTGATCAAGATCATCATGGCTATACAAAGTCTACCAGCCTGCACCGGCTCCCCGCCGTCATCCAGGCCCGGCAAGCCCTGCGCGACAACCGCGACCCCGCCCGCCTCAAAGCCGATTACCACTCGGCCATCCGGCAGGCGACCAAGGAGCAGGAGGACCTCCATGTCCGCGAGTACTTCTCCCACCTCAAGGACCAGCACGGCAAGTACGCCTAGCGGGTCTCGACCCGCCTGCGCCACGCCCAGCGGCCCGCAGCCGGCGCAGCGGACGCTCTCTGGCTCACCGCAGCAGCAGCTCGACCACTGAGTAGTATTCCTCCCAGTCCTGGCTGCTCGGCGCCCCCCCGCCACCTCCGCCGCTTGGCCCTTTGGCGGCCGCGCGCCTGGCAGTAGCGCCTGCGGACGTCCCTGCGCCGCCCACGCCGCCCGCCACTGAGCAGGACTACACGTACCCAGCCCTGACGGAACCCCTGGCCGACCCCAACAAGCTACCGCCGTTCACCGAGCTCGAGCTGAGCACCGCCGCCAAGCAACTCCGCTTCTACGCCGCCATTGGACCTGACCAGCTCCCCGCCGGCCCAGTGATTAAGCTGACGGCGCTCACGGGGCTCCTGCTTGACGTCTGCAACCGGATCCTGCAATTGCCGACGCGCCGCCGATTCCTGAGTGGATGCAGCACAGCTACCGTATTATGCTGTACAAAAACAAAGGTTCCCCTGACGACCCCGCCAACTACCGAGGAGTCTGCATCCAGAGCGCCGCACTCAAGTTGTTCATGCGCATGATCCTCAACCGCCTTCGTTCTGCTCTCGACTGTCACCTAGGGGAAAGTCGAATGGGCTTTCATCCTGGGCGCAACACCGTCATGGCCATCTTCGTCGCGCGTCGCCTCTTCGAGGAAATTGCTCTCGTGCATGCAGCCTGGTGAGTTTCCCGCCATCCTGATCTTCGTCGACTTCATCAAGGCTATTGATTCTGTCCTCTGGGACGCTCTATGGGCTGTACTTGCTCGCGCTTGCGTCCCCACTCCCCTGATTACCGTCATCCGCACGCTGTTTGAGGGGTCGACCACTTCGGTGCGCACTCAACACGGCATTACCCCGCCATGCCCACTGCAGACTGGCGTCTGGCAGGATTGCGTCCTGTCGCCGTACCTGTTTATTGTTGTAGTGGATTATGTTATGCGCCAGGCACGTGCTCGCTTTGCTAGCATTGCAGGCCGTGCCCCCGGCCTAGCGATCACGAACGAGCTTGGAGAAGGGGGGCCGACAAACAAGAAGAATTTACTAGCTGACCTCATTTATGCCGACGACATCACGCTCATCGAGAAGCCGGAGACTGTCTGCCCAACTTTGGCTGGACTCCCTGGCGCTCGAGGCTCGGGCGGTTGGTCTAGAAATCAGCCCCAAAATGGAGGCCCTGGCCCTCGGCATGGCAGGGCCCCCACCCACACTCCGCCTCTTAGACGACACCGAGGTCCCCTACCCTACTTCAGGCCGCTTCAAGCTGCATGCTCGGCAGTACGTTGGCTTCCCAACTGCGAGGACGACCTGACGACACGGATCGGCATGGCGTGGGCGCACCTCCATGACCACCGCCACTGGTGGAGCAACCCGGCCGCCCTACCCCGGATCGTCAAGCGTGACCTCTTCAAGGTCGTCATTCTGACGATCCTGCATGACCTACGGCGCCGAGACCTGGACACTGACGCAGGAGCTGGAGCAACGACTTGCCGGCAGCATCACCAAGATGCTGCGCAAGGCCCTTAATAATATCCCCTTTGGTTTGCACATTAGTAATGAGGATTTGTACGCTGATTTGCCCTATGTTTCCCACATTATTAGGCACAGGCGCCTGGGCCTAGCCGGGCACCTGGCCCGCACAGATCAGGTAGACACATCAGATAGACTAGCTGGCACCAAACCCGCCCAGCCTGGGCGATATGTCCTCACCTGGCGTGCCCCAGGCCGCGCGCGGCAGGGTCGCCACCCGTGGACTTTTCGTGATAGACTCGGCATGGACATGTGCTACACTAGACGCGACGGGCTCACGCCCGGGCAGCCTCCTGGTTTGTCTGTAATATGGAGGCAGATGGTACGCAAGGATAGATGGCAAGTAGTAATGAAGGAGACCACCCCCAAGTCTGTGGGGGCTCTGCGTGTGACCGCGTATGTATGGCATTCATAGCGATTCGGGCCGCGGTGCCCACAAACCTGTAACTAGGACCTAGATAGCTTACACCATCCATTCCATCCCATGTTCCCCTCCCACTGAGGACATATGCTCACGTCAGACGCATGCAGTCACGTGTCTATTAATTAATTAATTAACTAATTAATTAATTAATTAATCAAAGTCTAGGGCATGGCTTCTCAGCAGAGAGTGACTCAGACTCAGCATAGGCAGAGCGTGACATCATCCATGGGGAGTCGTATTATAGGCAGAGCGTGGCTAAATTCTTACATAAGGCAACATCCATAGAGGGGGCCATTATGGGCGCACATGCGCGAAGGCCTGTGCCAATTAGTGCTGAGCTAAGCCTGACTAATCTACACAACTGCAACATTCCCTACTAGACTGGGGTTGCTAGGGTGGCAGGGGGCGCCTGCCAGGGCTTGAGGTCGACGTGGATACGTCCCCCCTCCATGCAGTGTATACCGTTTTCCCCCCTGCGCTCTGCCGGAGCTGGAGGTAAGTCGGCCATAGCACCCGTCGCCACTGTTGCTGTGCCAGGGTCAAGTCATCGTCCAACATGTAGGAAGTCCCCGAGAGCTAGCTTCTTGCGGCATTTAAGAAACAACAGCTTATCTGCCATGTACTTAAAGGTGAGGAGCAGGGGAGCCGGGCCAGGCTGCCTTACCCCGCGCACGTGGAAGGCGGTCAGCCGACATCCGCAGGTCACCAGTGAGTTGCATGGGGGTAAGAATGTTGCGCTTAAACGCTATGGCAAGAGACTCCAAGGAGTAACTTCTCACCTGCCGGCTGGTCGAAGTGCTTGAGAATCGATGACATTGTGGCTGCGCTTGGTGAGGTCGGCCTCCTCGCGGAGGTTGAGCGTGTGTTGCTTGAGCTGCGCCGCGATGATGAGGTGGTGGAGGTGGTGTGGATCGTGCTTCAGCATGTCCGCCCAGGTCTGGGTGGGAGGAGCATCGCTGGCCGGGCCAGCAGATGCCGGCTGGGCGGCGATGTCCTTCACCGCCTGCATGGGCGGTGAGGCATGCGGTGTTTTGCATGCAGGCACTCGATGGCGATGGCGATGGCAATGGCGTTGTCGTGGAGGCGTTTGTCGATGTCGAGGAGCTGGCCGGGCTTTGATGTCGGCGGTGGAGGTGGAGGCGGCAGTGGAGGTGGAGGCAAGGAGGGTGGAGGCACTGGAGGTGACGGTGGTGGAAAGGTGAGGGATCGAGCTCAGCACGGCCAGCGTGCAGCCTGCCCATCGCTGCCACATCTGCAGCATTGAGGGGAGTCACGTGCTGCTGGAGGGCTTCCGTAAGGAGGGAACGGAGTGTGGGATGGAGCCCAGATCTCGCCATCAGAGCGCATGAGAATTAAGGGAGTTGAGAATGATGTGCTGGAGTTGGGGGCGGGCGCATGCACCCGAACAGAAAGCTGGGTCCGCTGACCCAGGTGCCGTCGGGATGGACGAGGCGGTTGATGTCGTGGAGATGGAGGCACAGGTCGTAAAGCGAGGTGTTACTAGTCCCCAAAGAAGAGGCAGTGCATGGCAGTGCTCGGGGACATGTTGGTCCAGTCGTGATCGTCCGGACCTTGAAAGGTTGGGGCCGAATTAAGAGCGGTTCTGTTGGGCACGATTCTGCTGGGCGCGGTTGCGTTTGGGATCTGGAGATGCGCCGAGGGCGAGGCCGCAGGAGCCGAGTGCACTGTCACGTCCGTGATCATTTACGTCCGTGCACTCAAGAAGTTACGCGGTTGCCGTAATCGGAATCGTTACCGAAATTTGGTTGGTTCCGATTCAGTAGGCCGCAGGCTTTGTTCCTTTGGGCAGGTGTGGAGCGCCGCGCCGGAAAGGCCTGGATTTCTAGAGTGACAGTCTTAGGTGACCTGCATGGCTTAGGTTCAGGCGCAAGACTTTGGGGCGCAAAGCCTTGGTGGCTTGCCAGCAATATTCCGGTGCGGCAGTTACGAATCTTTTGTGTTGTCCAGACGGGTGATGTTCAGTCCATCTGACAAAAAAGCTAGATACGCAGATCGTACTGTGCGGTGTGTTGGCTCGCACGACGCTGTCTAACAGACTTGCTCAGCATTTTGCCGGCAGTCTACTGACTGCACGTCAGGCGGCTTGCTTGCAAATGCGACAGAGCATGGATGCCGGGAATTTTCTGAGGTACTTAGGAGCAGGGCAGCGGCCATGGTGCCACCTGGACCAGGTCGTTGTTCGCTCGTTTCTCTCCCTCACAACTAGTTCGTTGTCTTCATGGGGTTAAACTTCTCGAACAGCCCGGGGCAGCCCCCGTGAGTGGTTGCATGTCATTCAGCCATGACGAGGGTTGCAACAGGATTGACAGTGGTTTGATCAGTTTGGGATGTTGTTGCATTGTGCATGAGAAACGTTCTGCTGACCCGGGAACAGTCCCGGGAAAGGGCCGGTTCTTCGTTGGCCAGTGTGCCAGTAACTGGGACATGAGCTCAGAGTCATGTAGTTGATATAGATTATGGCGTAAGTAAACACTGTTGTGCCACAGTGGCGTCATGGTCGGTCTGTGGTGATTTCGATGGGTCTCAAGGATAGTTACTCTTACCGTTGCGGCAGCACAACTCGGCATTCATTATAATTTGTCAAATGTTATGGAATGAATGGTTTGGGCATTGCTTTCATCACAAAGCATTATTGCAATCTTCATAATCGGCTGGCTGCGCTGCCTGTCATGAAGGTGGTGGTGCCGTCAAGGACCACACCTATCATTTTCACACCTAACATATAGTGGATCACACACATGAGTACTATATTGCTATGGACATGCCTTCCAAGTGATAGTCTAGGATATAATGGCACGCGAACGCGACAGCACTACTAACGCTTGAGTAGTGGCCTCGCTGCCTGGCAGGCCGGGCGGAATCACAGCCGGAGCTGTAGGGGAATTTTCTTGGCTCATCGCAGCCGCCAGGCTGCGCTGCGTAGTCGAGCGTTTGCTCGTCATAAGATTGCGTTTTAGTGTCGAGAAAATATATCAGCGGGTGCGTCTTAGAAAGACAAAGCAATTGTGAGGTTCACGGCCGAATTTGGTGCCCAAACGTGAAAGTTATGAGCTCCGCCGTCAGCCATGGCTACCTTGTGGCTCGTGGCTCGTTTATTTTGGTTTTATCTACAAAATCCTAACTGTCGCACAGATCAGGTAGACACATCAGATAGACTAGCTGGCACCGAACCCGCCCAGCCTGGGCGATATGTCCTCACCTGGCGTGCCCCAGGCCGCGCGCGGCAGGGTCGCCACCCGTGGACTTTTCGTGATAGACTCGGCATGGACATGTGCTACACTAGACGCGACGGGCTCACGCCCGGGCAGCCTCCTGGTTTGTCTGTAATATGGTGGTACGCAAGGATAGATGGCAAGTAGTAATGAAGGAGACCACCCCCAAGTCTGTGGGGGCTCCGCGTGTGACCGCGTATGGCATTCATAGCGATTCGGGCCGCGGTGCCCACAACCCTGTAACTAGGACCTAGATAGCTTACACCATCCATTCCATCCCATGTTCCCCTCCCACTGAGGACTTATGCTCACGTGACGCAGTCACGTGTCTATTAATTAATTAATTAATCCTAACTGTCTACCTGGTTGGTGCGAGCTAAGTGCCCTATACTAGCAGCAGGCGCCGCTGCTTGATGGTGCTGGTGATAAGTGGCATGCCGAGGTACAAGTCCTCCTTGCGGACATGAGCAGCGTATCCCACACGGAAAATTGCCCGTAGCATGTTGGTGACCGCGCCGTCCAGCTTGACTATATATGGTTGGGGCATGATGCAGACGATATTTGTAACTTTCGTGTAATTATTTTTCTAATGAGATTAGCATAGTACTCCGTGGCATGCCCATGGGCATGACACACAAGTACTTACTTACTTACTTACTTAATAAATCTTGACAGAGGCATCCCTCTTACTTAATTTCAAGGTACCTCTTAATTAACTTTGGCCCCCGTCCTCTGACCATTGAGGACAAGAAGCGAATTTTACCAGGCCTTGGACACTTTCAGCTGAGGGTGCATCCATGTCATTGGCCCATCACTTTCACAATAAGTTGACCAGTGGTGTGGCTAGCACAAAACAGCTCAGAGTTTTCTAATTGGCCCAGGTCTACGTTTTCAAGCTGTTCAACCCCAAGTTTTTGCTGGTTGTCTCCTAATAAAAAGCACAAGACGTTCCAGGGAAATTCCTGGACAAGCTAAGTCAAACTGCCTTACTTAGGCCTGTCTGTCAGGGTCGCGAGTCAACTAAGGCCGTTCGAACGGGCATAAAGAACAACAGGCTCTGCAGCGAGGTAACCGCGGCGATGGCGAGGCCGCCAGGCCGAATATGGTGTCATACAGCAGCATGACACCGGGGATCACATCAAGTCGCATAACACATATGAGTGGCGAATGTCAGCCAAGCCAGCTTCAAACCAAGAGCTGGCAGCATGCATGCGATACAACTGGTAGCAGCCCAACCAGGACAAAATCAATGGAATGAAGGCATGCCCCAGTGTGTCATCATGCAGACAGCCTACATGGTTGACCTGCCCGAGATCGGTGCCATGATCACCCCGGCATGGGGCGTGCCATGCGTGCCACCCAGATCGTCCTCAGCCGGTGGCACTTCGATGTCATGCGGCAAGCTGTAGGCCACCTGAGACTTGGAGCCGGCCATGCCGTCCCCACTCCGGCGGTAGATGGCGATGACGATCACCTGGATGATGCCGACCACCACCCCCGGGAAGTTGGCTATAAATATGAAGATGTCCGCCACCGCGATGGCGTACGTAGACCACAACGAAGCGCAGCACTGCCAGAGAAAACCAAAGTGGCCACGTGTTCAAGGACAGAAAAACGTCCGATACATCAGGCCTACAAAATGCTGAACCCAGCCAGCAAGCTGTGTCGTCCTCATGGCCCAAATATTTCCATTCCCTGCCAACAGCTACCTGTCAAACTTTCAAAAAGTTCATCCATGTGCAAAGATTCAGACTGTGTAGTTATCTACCAGCGCTGGGCGTAAAAGTGTTACCTGAACACGTAATTACGTGTGTTTTACGACGCTACGCTTTAAGTGGCAAAAAATGGCACGTAATGCCTTTACGTACGTCGTCCTTTACGTTGCCTTTCTACGTCATTTTACGCGTAAATACGCAACGTAAAGTGGGCGTAACGTAAACCCGTGTGGGAATGTCGGCAGATAGTTGCAAGGTGAAGGGGCTCTAGTGAGCTCTTGTAGGCCTAATGGCGCCGCGTCGCGCCGCGTCGGCGCGGCGCCAGGTGGTGCACGGACAGCAGAGTCTAGCTTTTGCAGGGTTTTGCCATGGAAATGGTGGAAAATCATGAGCTCTTGTGCGGTTTTACGTCTTTACGTCACGCACATAAAACTTAACGTCGATTTTACGTTTTACGTCATCCTTTTAGCCATTTTATATGTTTACGTTATGTCAACTCCCTGACCCCCTTTACGCCCAACCCTGTTATCTACCACCATCATGGAACTCTTTCTGTAAGAAGAAAACTTGGCATTGACCAACCTACTTAGTGCACAACGATACATGCAAAACTTTGTTCCTACTTGGAACAATTTGCCTCCCCCCAGCACATAGATATGCCAAACAACTTCAACTACTTGAAACCTGAGTGAAAAAACAAACAAACTGAAGCCTCATACCTGAACCCACTGAAAATGTAAAACATGCCATTCAAAGTCCATACTCAAGATGCTCCCCAGAAGCAAACCCTACTCCCCGCAGGGTCAGCTCAAGGAGCCGACTTTTGGACCCACCGTGGAGGTGATGCAGAGCGGGATGGAGAGCGCGCTTGGGTTCTTGGTCTTGCATACGGTGACCATAATGGCCAGCGGGTTGCTGAACATGATCACGTTCATTGTGGCCGCCGCCGTGCCCACAACGCTAGCGCGCACGTCCATGTCGCCTGCCGGTTTCAAGTAGTGCCAGGCGCGTGTGGTTCCAATCAAGAACAAAGCCAGGGGAATTAAAATAGTGATCCCGAGGAGGAGAAGAAAAGCGCAATATAATGGCAATAGCATGGCACAGAATCGCAAACAACTCAGCTCATTTAGTGAAAGGAGCTTTGCATAACTAAGAACTTTGAGCCATCACCGCTCATGACACAAAAGTATATAGGCCTGGCGTACGAAACATTTTTAACACTGCAAATGACTGAAACTTACTACTGCGTATGATTGAAACCTAACCTTGACTTCTTTTCCATTTGTTTTAAGATAACGATCGACATTCAAAAACCTTTCCAAAAGTCCAATTTGAGAGGGTCTGATGCTTGCCTACCCCCTGAGGAAAAGTTCCCCTTCGCGATTCGTAGCTTATACTGAGGACACTCAATCTGTTATCAATCCTGGGCATGTTAACCTTTTCAGGAGCCTTCCGTCAGTATCAAAAGAGTGCATCATCGTATCGCATTCCGTTACGTCGACCGGTTGAAATGGCGTTACATCGTCCAGTAGAGCACTGACTGCTGCATAAAAAACAGAAGTAGTGCTCACTTCCAAAAGTAGAAGAGGCAAGCTGTCCTTACCGTGGACTACGTACGCAGCAGTCACCCCCATGGAGACGAGCACCGTCAGCACAAAAAAGACGAGCCTTTCGATAGTATGTCGCGTTGGCGGCGGTGCTAAAGCTTGCGACGATAAGACGAAGAACATTCCCAGAAAAACACCAGATCCATTGGCGAGGAAGACGTACGGATCCGACGCAAGAAAACCGTAGATCTGCGAATCAACAGAGGCATTAATGAACCCAAACGCTCTGTCAACTTGTTTCCGGTTTACCCTAATTGTAGGCAAAATGAGGCATTTAGCACTTGCCAAATCTCGAGGGGGAAAGATAAAGCAATCAAGGAGGCGTACCCACTACATACTTTTCAAAGCTCATCACAGCATCACACTGAAAAATATTGAGCTGTAATAACGTACCATCCAGGCAGTGGCATTTCCCCATATGAACGGGTAAGGCGTCGGATTCAATTCGCCGAGTTCATTTGCTTTCCTAGCACTCAATATGGCTGGTAGGGAGCTTAGGTACATTAAATTTGCTAAGCATATTCCGAGAATCGGCACAACATTGGTCAACAAAAAGTCCTCCTTCGACATTTTAAAAAAGGAAACTGAAACTAGACCGCCAATAAGCAATAATCCTCGCTGGTTCGGATGCCGCTACAAGCTCAACTCGAAATTATCGATGCCTTAAGCGTGTGATATACAATGTAACTTTGCCATGTCTTCGGGTATCAGAAGCTGCAATTTATTACCATTAAGTCAAGAATATTTCCAAGGAACACTGATAGCGACCACTTTCCACGTGCGAAAGTTTAAGCCGAATTGTCGGTGCAGTCACTGCAGTGTTTGCTGCAACGCTGTGGAAGGACGGTAGCCACGATTTATTCTGGCACGCACTGGGATTCTGCACACTGCACGCTATCGCCTACCTGTTGTTGTTGTTGTTGTTGTTGTTGTTGTGTCCCACGCCTACCTGTAATCAAATTTAATGTGAGCTCTTGTCAGTTCAGTCGTTGTTGTTGTTGTTGTTGGCTTGTTGCCCACGCGTTCCCATGTGCGGCGTGGCCTAAACTCAACTCAACTCAACGCCGCACATGGGCAGCAGTTCAGTCGAGTCAACTATGAGCGCTGACGGGTTGGCCAAGCTGTCCGAGGACGGACTCGCGGAGGGCGAGGTGTCCCAGGCTTCCAAGAACTTCCAAGAAGCACGTTGTCCCAGGTTCAAGCACGTGGCCTGATGCGACTTCCGGGCTGAGGACAGTCGCCACTCGCCACTGTCAGGCCACTGTTAGTTCCTGGCCCAGCACACGTTTAGATCCTGGCCCAGCCCTGGCCCAGCTGTTGTTCCACCGCGCCACAGGCGCTTGGCCGCCCCCACCCACCGCCGGTGGCTTGCGCCACCTTTACCCTTGTCAACCCGTCGCCCCTCGGGTTGGGGACAACGCCTCCACCATCCGACGGCCCCAATCCCTCGCGTCGCGTCTATGTGGTTTGTCGGATACATCTGTGCGGTTTTTCGGCTACATCTGTGCGGATTTCGGCTACATCTGTGCGGATTTCGGCTACATCTGTGCGGTTCTCGGGTGTACCTGTCCGTCCGTCCGTCAGATTCACCCATCTGACGGTCGTAAAACGTTGGGAGAGTAAATGGGTGGGAGAGATGAGCATTCTTGTTGTTGTTGTTGCCCACGCCGCACATGGGCAACAACGGAAACGGCCGGAAGCATACGCGGCCAAATTACCACTATGCCGGATGACGATATACATTTAGGGTCTTCAGTACAATGGCTACCATGGTCGCAGGGCGCGCCTTATTAATGCGGGCACCCCAATTTAGGCACAACTAGGCATTTCAGGCTATTTTTGGCATACCTGGGTCACCTTAATAACTGTTATCTGGCGGAGCCAATTTTCGGAAGAACCGTTAGGTTCGCCAGAATTGGCGAAGCTTATAAGGCCGTACACGTGAGAAAACATAGGAATAGGGGATGAAAATCCGTCAATCCATCCATCCATACATACATACATCCACCGAATTTGTCCCGAATTTGCAAGCATAAGGGTGAGGTTCTTCCGAAAATTGGCTCCGCCGTAGAGTTTCAACGGGCAAGTTGCAAACACGCACGTTACTTGATATGGAAATAAACTAACACCCATTTCACCGGAAAATTACCAATATGCCATGCGGTTAGATACGGTGCATGCGAGCATGACTGAGGTCATATCGCGCAGCGTGGCGGCTGTGGAGTGGCACCCAGTATCGGCCGCATTTTGTCAAGTACAAATGACCGTACTTGCGCTGTGCCTGTGCCTGTGCCTGTGCAACAATGTTTCGGAAAATTGGCGGGGGCAGAAAGCTGGGCTTGAATGTCAGATGCGCGCGCACGCATCCATATGCCAAAGCGCGCGGGACATGCGCGGGAATGAAATAAACAACGCGGTGATATGGGGGCAACATGAGTCAGCCCTGCCATGTAAGGGGAATTTTAAAACAGTCACCATTTTCAGTTCAAGGGAGCCAAGCTGAAAATCATGATTGAAGTATGCAGGCAGGAAGATCTTGAGCAAATATGCAGCTGTATGAGCACTGCGCTTGCGCAATATTGCGAGTCGGTGCCAATGCCGGTAGACTCTGCAAAAGCCCGACAAGCAGCTGCCAAGCAACAGAGATTGCAGGAAATGGGAGAGCGTGTGATCAGTGCGTTACGCCAAAATATCCGGGTAGCAGAGCAGCCGTCCTCTCGCAATGATTCAGGTATGTCCGGGCTTGGGCATTGACTGTTCTACAAAATGTTTGCCAGTCCTTGGGGCCTCTCACGAGGTCGGGTAAGCAATTTTAGAACTTGAAACCTGGCAGTTGATGTTTTAAAACTGCTGCTTATTTTCGAGCATTAAAGCGTTGGTTATTTACTCGAGAGAGTGTAGTACAAGGCATGCCCGGGATATCAATGGCAGACTTGCGTTCCAGCGCTCACAATGGCATCGTCACTATCTTGTGCCTGACTCTTCCCGGCACGAATGTATCCTGTTATGTCACCCTTCGGGACCCCAGAGCCCGCTGCCGTGCCTAGCGGCACGGACGAGCCAGCGCCCGCCGCCCGCGACCCGGAAACGGTTGCGCTGGAGGAAGAGATCGCGTCGCTGTCGGCGATCACGGCGGAGCAGCGCGCCACGATACCCAGCATGCTGGTGGAGCAGTTCCGGCAGCACCTGCACTCATTACGAGAAACGCCCCCAGAGGAGCCACCCTCGAGTGTCCCGAATCCTCCCGTTGGCAATCCCAGCCGTCATGACGCCCTCCAAACCAGCGCCGTGGCAGCAGGCTCTCCCAGCCAGCACACATCCGGCACACCAGGCCCCGATTCCGGACCGGAACAAGAGCCAGGGCAGCCATCATCATCAGCAGCAGCAGGGGAGCCCTCGGTCAGCGTCCCGGTGTGCTCGCCCTCGGTGCTGACCCGTACAGCAGCCAGTCTCGACTGCATGCCCCCCCTGCGCGCGCGGCTGGAGGCGGCGCTGGCCCGCATGGAGCGTGTGATGAAGGCGGTGGAGAGCCAGCAGTACAGCAGGGACGTCGCCGGCAGCGAGTTCCTCAAGGCGCTGGCTGAGGAGATCCCGCCGCTACACCCCTCGCTGATCGGCGACACCAGTGGTGCGGGTGGTGCATCAGTTATCAACAGCGGGACATCAGGGGTGACCAACAATGCCAGCAGCGGGGGAGAGGGGGCGGCGGAGGGCGCGGCAGGGACATCATCCTCCAGGAAGCGCAAGGCAGCAGTGGCGGTAAGCGGGCCCCCCTCTGTGTCCAATCTGCCAGCGGGCACCGCGGCGGGTCAGGGGGCCCACGAGACCATACCTGGCATGGTGACGAGGCGACAGCTTGCGCGGAAGCTGCAGTCATATCGCTGATGCACTGCACAATCCGGCTTTGACAGTCATTGGGTTGCAAAAGAGGGTTTCCAGGGTCTCGGCGTTGCCTGGTGATGGCTACATTCAATTGGTGTTAACGAAATGGGATGTAATTGTTTGGTGCTCTCTGGCATATCTAGAAGGGTTGTTGAGGGCTCGAATCTTTTGGGGCTGTTCAGCAATATGACCTGCTCAGGTCTCATAATAGGCCATTTGTGGTGCTCGTCTTGCATTATGTCAAACATCCTGCCTAGGGGCACTGATCGCGTCACCAGCAAAACCCCTACGGAAGGGTTTGCCAGAATTATGATAATAAGATATTGCGCCGCTCGTATCCTTAATGGGTTGGTAAAACGGCAGGGATCAGCAAATCCATGAAGCAATGTTTGCACATTAGCAATGAGGATTTGTACGCTGATTTACCATTTGTTTCCCACATTATTAGGCACAGGCGCCTGGGCCTAGCCGGGCACCTGGCCCACACAGATCAGGGAGACACATCAGATAGGCTAGCTGGCACCAAGCCCGCACAGCCCGGGCGTTTTGTCCTCACATGGCGTGTCCCAGGCCGCGCGCGGCCGGGGCGCCATCCGAGGACTTTCCGTGATAGGCTATAGGCATGGACATGTGCTACCCTGTGCCATCCCACTTTACTGTACTGAGGACTTCTGCTCACGTGACGCTGTCACGTGTTAATTAATTAATGGACATGCGCTACCCTAGACAGGATGGGCTCAGGCCCGGGCAGCCTCCTGGTTTGTGTGTAATATGGAGGCAGTGTCTATTAATTAATTAATTAATGGAGGCAGTTCACCACGGGGTGTGGCAAGGTTGTGTCCTTTCCCCATATCTGTTCATTATTGTCGTGGATCACGTCATGCGCCAGGCACGTGCGCGCGTGACTGCTCTTAAGGGTTTCGAGCCTGGCTTGGACATCCTTAACGAGCGCGAACACAGCGGCGGTTGCCCTGGTTACCGCCTGTCCGACCTGATTTACGCGGATGATACGGCCCTCATCGGGCGCCCCGAGCACATTCAGACCTGGCTGGACTGTCTGGGCTTGAAGGCGCGGGCGGTGGGGTTGGAGATGAGTGTCAAAACTGAGGCGATGGTGATTGGGGCTACCAGTTGCCCGCCGAAGCCACGGCTGCTAGACGGGACGGAGGTCCTGTTCTGTGATCGCTTCAAACTGCTGGGGAGCATGCTCCCCGACACCGCCGATGATGTGGACACCCTCATCGGCCTGGCCTGGGCCGGGCTCCGTTCGCTCACCCCCTACTGGCACTCGAAGGACCTCGGCGAGGACCGCAAGCGAGTGCTCTTCAAGGTCCTGGTCCTCATGGTGCTCACGAGGCATGGACGCTCACGGACACGCTGGCCACCCGGCTGAACGGCACGGTTACCAGGATGCTTCGACAGGTCCTGAACGTAGGGTCTTCCACACATAGGTCTTTAGAGTCTTTGTATCAAGGAGACAACCAGCGCAGGCCAGAAATCGGGAGAATCCGGACCATGGTAGCTCGAGCCTGCCGTTATCTTGTCCGCGTTTTCGAGTTGTTCAGGATGATGAAGATGAATGGTGATGGAAATGTGTAGCCTTGTGCATTGAAATTATGGCTGGCTTACGTGTAGAGCGACTAGATGACCTAGACGGTGGGGCCGGAAACAGCATGCATGATCAGGGCGTGTGTTTCGAGCCTAACTGGCCGGGAGTGTCTAGTGGTTTGTACATGGGTATGCCTTGCATTTCGGACGAGATTATACAGCACAGGATAGCATTCGTAGGGACATCTTGCTCGCACGAGTCAGGTAGTAGACACCGACCTCGGTCTGGCCGGCCCCCAGCGGCTTGGCCAACCAGGGCATCACATCCTGACCTGGCCCGGCCCCTAGGACATTCCTAGAAAGATGGGTAAACCTGCCGTGAACTGTACACAGCAGTTGCTGGCCGACCTAGTGGTCCCAGCTAAGTTTGAACACCGCATTTCCTCCCTCTCTCATGCTTGGACTGCTATGCAGAACAAGAAGAGGTGGCAGACGATTGTCCAGGCTCACACGCCAGCCCCTGTGGGCAAGCCCCCCCCCCCCTCAGGAGGAAGGGGCGCTTTGCTGAGTCGAGTAGATAGGATTTTCTAGATTAGCTTAGAGTTAACTTAGTAAGGTCTCGCGGCTTCGCCTACCTCCATCCATCAATTGCAAGGGAATAGGTGCTCCATGATCTCCCAATGATGGCCCGTGCTGCCGCCCTGAACCGGCCGGAGGTCCACGAGGCTCGAGCAGCCAAGCAGGCCAACCCGCAACTACGGTGCAGCATCTATGCCCGCCTCTTCAATGGCGTCTTCATCGTCCGCATTAACGGCCAGGACCTTCCTCCAATGACAGCGACCCCCATGGATACCGCCGTGCCAGCGCCCCAGCCCCCTGGCAGCTCGGCCCCCGCCGTCACCGCCATCGCCACCGGCATCGACGGTCACCTGCTCCCCAGCACGTGTGGGGATCCGCCGGGGCAACTTCAGCTCAGGTATGGCTGCCAGGCTTGGCCGTCCCCCTAATAAATTCGTTCGCTTTGCACCTGAGCCGGAGCCCGCGCTGCGAACCCTTCTCTCCTATCAATGACGACGCTCGCGGCCCCGCGGCTCCGCGGCTCCGCGGCTCTAGCAGTGGGATCTGCCTAACTCCCCTTCCCGCCCCTTTGCCTTCGCAGCCCTCGGGCTGTCGGAGAGAGAGCAACGGGTCGGCAGTGAGCCAGGTTCGCCCCGCCTCGCGCGGCCGCCTCCGAAACCTCCTCAGACTGCACGCATATCTTATGCGTGCAGACGCAGACTCATTCTACCTGGCCACCCGAGCCAACCGTTGGCGTCGCCTCGACGCGTTGGCAGGAAGAATCGAAACGGTGATTGAAAGCATAAGTCCCCAACCCGCCCCCCCTACCCCACCACCTCCACCCCCACGTACCCCATCACCACCCTGCTCCATCTCCGCCCCCACCCCCGCCTGCACCCCCCTTTTCGGTCAACGCGAGCCCTTAATTGGTCATCGCCACCTTCAACGCCCGCACGCTCCAGCCCGACGCTGACCGCTGTCACTGCCTGCGCAGTGACGACTGTCAGTGCCATCGAGTCTCCAATCTTATTGGTTTCTGCATCGACAATAATATCGCCATCATGGGAATCCAAGAACACAGGCGCACTGCATCGGCCCGCGGATCAACTGCCCTTGCTGCTGACGACATCAACGGCTGGCGGTTCTACTACGGCGGCAGCGACGGCACCGGGAACAGGGGCGTCGGTCTCCTCTGCTTCCCGCTCGCCGTATGCCACATGGGCGAACCCCAGCTGGTCAACGCTCGGCTCCTTGTGGCCACTTTTCATTCGATGGAGGGCCACTCGACCTACGCCCTGACGGTGGGCGTCGGTTACGCACCCCACTCCGGCCACCCAGAACAAGATCGCAAGGACTTCTTTGCTGCGCTGGAGAACCTGGCGAACGGCATCCCTGGTCGCAACTACCTCGCTCTGCTGCTGGACGCCAACGCCACGCTACCACCGGGAGTTAACGCCAAGCGCATTGGCGTGATCCTGATTCGGCATATCTCTGCGATTCCAGCTGCACCGGAACGAGTTCATTCCGACAAGTATCAAGAAAGTTATGGCGTTCCGACTTCCCGGTCGCGCGCGAGCGCGAGCCGGCTGTTCTTCTAAGTCGGACGTGAATATTTGCCGACGACATATGGGGTCGACAGTAACTCCTGGGCTGACAGGAATTAGGTGCTGTACCTACGACGGTATTGGATTGATACGTCGTACGCAGGAAATAGGAACCTTAACCTGTGGTCTGTTGGTACCGCAGGCTTAGTCCTGGACTTCTAGGTGCAGATGCAATAGTCACTGTGGACTGTGCTCTGTAGTCACTGTGCCTGTATTGCAGACCTACTGTATAGGAGTTGGGCGCTGTACAGGTAGTGAATACTGTACCGGGGGTGTTATTACTGAGCAGGCCTCCTAGGCTGCTCAGGACTAGCAAGCACAGTGCACAAGTATATAAACAATAGGCCAGTGCCAAATGGGCATCTCTTGCGAGCCCGCCTCACGTGTTGTGCCTTGACTTGGCAAGCGCGTGTACAAGCCTCAAGTGTGTGAGCGCTGTAAACATTATCCGATTTTAACAAAGCTCCGTTTCCAACCATATTCACACATTGCTGCATTGCAACCATATCCTTCACATTGCGTGTGCGAAGAACGTTAACTCAAATTACAACCAGTCTCAGCGGAACGGCCAGGAGGGTCGTTGCCGGTTGCGGTGTGCAGCGTTGACGACGAGAGGAGCTCGTCCGGTGGTGAATGGTGCAGGAGGAACAACGGCAGCAGGATTTCCGGTTTCGGCAGTCTGCTGGGGGTTCGATTTCTCCTGAATTACGCCGTGTCGTTCGGGATCTATCTTTATTGCTTGCAGATCGTCCGCCTGTAAATCGCAGCTTCGTGCAATTCGTCGACGACCAGGTCGAAGATTGGGAGCGAATTCTGCGACACGTACAAACCATCGTCATTCCGGAGCACCGGAGCATCGACGACCTCGAGCAGGAGCTTCACGGGTTGGTCGGCATCCAGACGGTGATTACAGCAGTAGCTGAGCGAGTGCGGACGGAGTTGGCGGCAAGGCGAGGCGAGGTTGCGGAAGCAGCTGGCGCAGGGCGACACGAGTTTGTACCGACAGTAGCGGGCGCGGGAGTACCACGTGCTTTCGCAGGCGGCATCGGCGACGAGGGTGTTGCAGCGGGGCCAGTTAGGCGTGAACGACGCGGAGCGGAGCACTACAGGCGGCTTGCAGAGGTCGGGGCGACAGCGGAAGCCATCACCGGAGGACAGCGCGCGACAAGAGTCGGCAGGTTTCCGGAGCGAGTAAGAGTTCCTTTTCAGGAGCTGCCCCCGCCCCTTCGCGTTCGTGTGACGCGTTGGGAAGAGTTTGCACCTCTTGGGTACGATAGTGACCTTGAGGAGGGAGCAGGGGGTGTCGCTGGGCTAGGCGACGAGACACTTGGCGACCACGAGGTGCCAAGCTACAATCCGCAGGGTGCCAACGACGGGTTGTCACCTGTCTACTATACCAACGGTGACGATTCAGTCATCGCGGGCCGACAGCGGGTCGACGACGGCGCAGCAGGTAGCAGGGTACCAGAGCTGATTGTGGTGAGCGACAGCGACGACGACAGCGACAAGGAGAACCAGGACGCGCCTGGGGCCAGCCGTGGTGGTCTTGCCTGAGTGGTAACACTTGGCACTTTCCTTTCTTGTTCAGTAGCTTATATTGCTTTAATTGCTGCTTGGCCACTTGGCTGGCTGTAGCAGATCTGAACAGAGGCCATCATGGAGGATGGAGCTATCAACCAACAAGCGGGCTTTCTGGGCTACGCGCGGCGCGGCGCTGGGCTGGATGGACGAGATGGACGCGATGGACGCGGTGGACGCGATGGACGCGGGGACGGCCAGGCGCTGGGAGACCAGGCTGAGGTGCCAGATAATCAGAGCCAAGGATCGCAGGGCGGTCAGCACGCGCCAGCCGCAGATCAAGCGGCGCCTAAGCGACCAACCGTTGCTGAGGGGTACGCGGTGCTAGGCCAGTTTCAGTCCATCAAGGACAATTGGCAGCCCCGGGATGCTGAGAGGATGTTAGAGGACATGAACTTGTACACGGAGATATACAACGGTGACAAGCTTCGCATCCTGGCGTCTAGTGCCTACATAAGGCAGTCGGCGAGGCGGCTGTTCAAGTTTGTTCGGGAGCGACACGCGGCGGGGGACACCTGGGCGGCGTTTATGACGCGACTCAGGTCGTTCCTGAGTGACAAGAGGACCATAGATGGGTCCCACCTGAAGCAAGAATACCTGGACTACAAGCCCATCAAGGGGCAGCTAGTGGTCCACGCCTTTGAAGACTTCGTCAAGCTGAGGGAGGACGCCATGGCCAAGGGCTTCTTCGTCGCAGATCGGATGGCCATGGGCGACTTTCTCAAGTCGCTGCAGCTGGATCCGGTCACCATGGATAATGTGACCATCCACATGCGACAGGTCCATGGCTGGGCAGCCATGACGGACCAGTTGTATGAGTGTTTCAGCGGCAAGTACGTGGGTGGTAAGCGCCCTCGTCAGGGTGATGAGGAGGCCGCTGAACCCACGGTTAAGTCCATGAGGGGATCGGGCCACGGGGGCCCAGCGCCCTCGAGAGGGCCTGAGACCTCTTCAAGGGGTCGAGGAAGGTCCAGGAGGGGGCGTGACAGAAGGGCTGGACGGGGGACCCCGCCGAAGTCGGGACATCCACAGTCCCAGTTTGACTTCAAGAGGGTGGGTGGTCCTCCCAAGGCTGGGCCCAGCAGTGGGACCTCACGGGACATCAGTCAGGTGGAATGTTATTTCTGCCAGGGGAAGGGTCACTTCAGGAATGAGTGTCCCTCGTACCTGAGGCAGGAAGGTCAGAGCAAGCCAGCTCAGGGTGGCAGCAAGGACAAGGCTGGTCCATCCCAGGACAAGGGCAAGGGCAAGGCTGCTGATCATTGACTTGAGCCTGCACACATCCCTGAACCCTGGAGGGTGCCCCCAGGGGTGTGTAATGAAGCTGCTAGTGACAGCAGTGAGGGGCAGCCCCATGCTCTAGTGAAAGAGCCTATTGGACACGATGGGGCAAGCTTGGTTACCACAGAGAGTATGCCAGCTGTAGCTGCAGTGGTTACTCGCCAACGTGCCCGCCATGGCGGTGCTGAGCCTGAGGTAGGACCTGGTGATGTGGACCCAGGTGGATCTCAGAAGCATTCTGACCGTGCAGGACTGGCACAGGATGGTCAGGATGAGGATAGGGCTGGAGACAGTCTGACAGGCACGACCCTGGTGCCTCCTGTACATAAGGGATCTGTACATACCTTGAGTGCTAATAATGACAATAAAAGGTTTTCTCTCTTGTATGACATTGCCTCAAGGTTGCATACCATGTTTGGCCATGCAGCTCAGTCTTTGCAAGTTGCTAGACGGCTGGGAGGAAGTGAGTTGTACTCCATCTGCCAACAGGTTGCTCAAGCTTGCAAGTGCAGGCTAGTTGCTAGAAAGCCCAAGCAGTCTCATGCCAGGACTCCTATTTTGCAGCCAGGCCATGTGCAGGTAGATATTCAGAGAATCAGGGGTTTGAAGCTGCTGGTGGCAGTGGACAGATATACCAAGTACAAGACCCTAGAGATCCTGCCTGACATGGAGAAGCCTACATTGATTGCTGCTCTGAAGTTGACAAGGAGCAGGTACCCTGGGTTGGAGTTGTTGCAGTGTGACATTCAGTTTGAGTGCTGTGAGAACCTGCCAGAGTTTCCAGAGTTGCTGATTACACCCAGGGAGAGCCACGGCCAGCAAGGGGTGGTGGAGAGAGCCATCCAAGAGATCAAGACTGTGCTGCTGGTGGAGAGGATTCCAAGGACGTCATCTGCCATTGTGACATCTGCATGGCTACGTTCTGTGGAGGATAGGCTGAACCTGAGGACTCCCATGTTCTTTGGTGACATTGCCATCAATCCTCTTATGCTGCATACCAGGATGCTGCCAGCTGATGCTGAGCAGGCATGGAAGGAGAAGCTAGAGGCCAAGTTCCTCAAGCTGAGGCAGAAAGACAAGGGCTGGAGTGTCCTAGAGCCTAACGTTGAGTTAACGCCAAGCGCAGTGGCGTGATCCTGATTCGGCATATCTCTGCGATTCCAGCGGCACCGGAACGAGTTCATTCCGACAAGTATCAAGAAAGTTATGGTGTTCCGACTTCCCGGTCGTGCGCGAGCGCGAGCCGGCTGTTCTTCTAAGTCGTGCGTGAATATGTGCCGACGACATATGGGGTCGACAGTAATTCCTGGGCTGACAGGAATTAGGTGCTGAACCTACGACGGTATTGGATTAATACGTCGTACGCAGGAAATAGGAACCTTAACCTGTGGTCTGTTGGTACCGCAGGCTTAGTCCTGGACTATTGGGTGCAGACGCAATAATCACTGTGGACTGTACTCTGTGGTCACTGTGCCTGTATGGCAGACCTACTGTATAGGATCTGGACGCTGTACAGGTTGTTAATACTGTACCGGGGGTGTTAATACTGAGCAGGCCTACGAGGCTGCTCAGGCCTAGCAAAGCACAGTGCACAAGTATATAAAGAATAGGCCAGTGCCAACTGGTTAGATCTCTTGCGAGCCCGCCTCACTGGTGTTGCCTTGACTTGGCAAACTTGTGTCTAAGCACTCACGTGCACGAGTGCTGTAAGCCTATATTTTTAACCAAGCTCCATTCCAACCATTCTCATGATGAATCTATCCGCGCGCATTGGAATCTATCTATCCCTACACATTGCGCTTTAACTCAAATTACAACGATGTTCCGGTTCCATCAAGGCGGTTTACTGCCTGGGCTTCATCGTCGAGTTTAATCCTGCGCTGGACTGCTGCGGATACTCACGGAATCGAGGCTAGCGGATAGAAGGGCGTAGCAGATTATCGGTTTATGATGCGTTCCGGGAATGGTTGAGTTCCCAACGACGGCCGAGGCTAAGTTTATCTTGCAGGTTGTTGGTGGGCGTTTGTACGCCAGGACTAGCTGGATTGGCTGCGTGAAGGTTTCCTGAGCTATCCAGATTGCGGGCACGTTATTGGCGACGAATGAGTTTCGTTGCTGGCCTGCTACGTGTTGACGAGCGCTCCTGGCTGTTTCGCATTTCCTGATGACAAGATGTTGCGGAATCGGCTTTTAGTGATCCTTGTGGGTTGCTGTGTTTTAATGGATCGAGTTATCCAGATTTATCAAGAGTCAACTGCGCATGCGGTTCGGCATGGATCGAGTCGAGATCATTGGTTGCGTTCCGGTTTAATTTGCGGCATGGCTATGCTTTGCAGCTGAGTGAAGCTACGAGTTTCAAGCGTTCGAGATTTGTCGTCAAGCGAAGGCGTTTCGCTGCCATGGGTGGCGGTCAAGCATGTTGCTGCAGTGTTGGCTACGACAAGCTCGGCTGGTGTTGACTGTCGAGTATGCTGGCGAGTTTTCGCGCATGTAGTCGACATAGCTGCGAGCTGTGCTGGTCGCGAGCTCGAGGAGCTACGCGAGGCGTCATCTGCAAGGTTGCAGTTTGAGCGGTGTGGAGTTATCCATCGTCAATCTTTCCAGATTTATATTGCAAAGCTGCAGATTGCTGTCGAGTTCTCTTTATACCGCTTGATGAGCGATTGTGAACGGCGCTGGTGTGGGCGTGTCGGCAGCTAGAGGGTGAAGTTGTGTCGAATGCGACGAGAGAGCGTCGGCATCTGGGGAGCAGCGAGGAGAAGTTGTTCCTGGTCAATTTTCCGAGTCGCGGGTGACGGTGTCGACAAGCGGCAAGGTCGGCGGTGTTGTTGTAATTAATAATGGCAGTGCTGCGCGACGTGATGATTGCATTGCTGCGACGCGAGGACGTCGGGCATCGACTGCGGCGAGAGACGGCAGCAAGAAGAGCGGATGGCCAGGCGGAGTATCGCGGGGCGACTAGAATGTCACAGGCGACCGGGCGAGACGCGAGTATGCTGGCGCGAGTCGCAGGCGACTGGGTATGTCGCGAGCGACTGGGTGTGCCGCAGGCGACTGGGTATGTCGCGAGCGACCGGGTATGTCGCAGGCGGCAGATCTAGAGTATGTAGAGCGATGGCAAATGATGGCTGCAGGTTGCAGTTAATTGCATATTTGCTCTCAGCATTCCACTGCTATATGTGGTATGGCGCTATGAGAATCATGGCATTTAGGCCGTGATTGCAGAACTCGTGGAGTTTGCAAGGAATTAATGGATGGTGCGTCCATTATTAGTTGGCGCGCGTGTACGTGACTGGCAGGCAGCTCCTACAAGGTCAGCATTTCCTGAGTCAGCGGCTGGCAGGCAGGGATGGTTTTGTTGGTCGGGGGTAGCCAGATAGCGTATAAGGCGAGAGCTGAAGGGTTCCCATAGCCGGAGGTCTCGCTGAAGACGTGCTGTTTCTGGGTCATGTATGCAGTAGCCGAAGCACAGTTGTGCTGTTCTGCGTGTGAAGGGGCTTGAGGGCCAAGTAACATGCCGTTTTCTCCACCGCTTGTATGTTGAGTGTGTCCCCGAGCGGGTGTTGAGTACATCATTCCTGTTAAGGGATATGTGAGGGACAGCCCCAGGCTCGGTCTAGCATGGTGTTGCTATTCCTTGAAGCATGAACACACTGGGGGATCAGATGCTGAATGTGTTTCCAAAATTACTGCAATAATTTGACGGTTGTTGGTGACTGGCCTGTTTGCACAGGGTCAGGTTGAGCTCCCATGTGATCTCTGTATTGATGTGTGAGGGTGGGCAACTCACAGCATTGTGCAGAATGCCCCTGGTCTAGTGCATGACAGGGAAGGGCACCCTTATTACAGTTGTATAAGGGTGTGGATAAGGGCCTCGCGGTTGGCCGTTACCACCATGTGCTGGTGTGTAATTAGTGATCGAGACCCAGGAAGTACCTCTTCTGGATTGAAGTGTGGGAAGGGTCTAACAAGTGTTCGGTTTGATGTTTTGATTTGTGCCAACAATCTGAAGTCAAGCATTTGCATCTGATTTTCAAGGTTTAGGCAGCTGGGCTTGGCGTGGTGAGCCAGGTGGAAACCAGTTGGCCATAAATGCTTTGAGTGGTTTTGGAAACATCACCTTAGCAATAATATGCCTGTTCTGTGATCAGCCATTCAAGGACAGGTAAGCTGATGGGAGTCAGTTATACCTGGGTACCTGAGCTTTGCCAGCTGCAGGTGTAATGCAGAGGATCAGTTTGCTACAGCTGTATCGAGGCCCCAGGGTGACCCTGGCCAGGCCCCTGGGGTACCTTCATATACGGTGGTTGGGCAAGCAGACAGGCAGGCTGCACCCCTGGATTGATCGGCCAAACACCAGGCCTGATCGGGTGTGCGCCTATAACTGCGTTGGGAGGATTCCCAGAGAGATTTTAATGTTGTGGTCTTGGCTAGGCAAAGCACAAGACGGTGCCAAGATGGCTAGCATGCTCATCCAGGTGCTACGTCCTGAGGCTGCTAACATTAAAGTGGATACCAATGCTCAGGTCTCATGACATGGGATCTTGGTCAGCATACAGGAGAACTGCTGGTCGGTGAACCAGGTTGCCCCTGGGTGTCTAGCTTTGTGTTGGGACACACGTGGAAAGGGCCTCAACATGCCTTAGGGGAAAATTAACAGTTGGTTAATAAACCCTAACTTTCCAGTGTTAATGGAAAACTGATGATACCCGATATGCACTGGCAGGTTGCCAGAAAATATAACCGTTGGCAGCATTGCTCCTCATCGATCCAAGCAGTGTTCATGGTATATTCTGCAATATCACTCCTGTATTTACAGTTTATCCATAATAGTGTTCCCCCATACTATGTACAAGACCTGCAGGGTCTGTTGCAAGGGGGTTCCTAATCCTGGATTCTCCAATGTGGTACGTTGGAGTGTTGCTGGGTCCAGAGTTCTGTGTCTGCAAGTGAACCTGAGATGCTGTCAGCTTCAGCTGCCCAGTGATACCTGTCGAGCTTGAAGGTGATCGATGAACCAGAAATCCAGATTTCCAGATTTCCAGAATTCAAGAGTTCCAGAGTTCCAGAGATTCCAGTTTCCAGAGATGCAGACCAGTGTCCTGAGGGGGCTATAATAATATTGTCAAGTGGATCCAGATTTTCCTGTTGAGTTCAGGCTGTCAGAGTGGCACGAGGTCACTACCTGAGTGTTGCCAGGGGATACATACATGGCTGAGTGCCAGATTTATATTGGTCTCCCGTTTTGGCAGTTGCTTACATATATGGTTTCTTGTAGCAACCATGCTGCTTTGGGGAAGTATTATGTCCTCAAAAAGAAAAAAAAAAAGTTTGAACAGTGCAGCATGTTTAAAGTTGGCTACCAGATGGAGCAGAAACCAGATTATGTTTGAAGGGTTGGCACAAGCTTCCTGAAGAAAATTTCCAGTCTACAAGGTCCGGGACTATGGAGCCTGCAGAGGATGCTTCAAGAGCAATCTGAAACCTGCTGAATGCTGAAGGCCGACTGTGGAGGGTATATACAGATCAGCATCTGCATACGTGAGTTGCTGATGATGGATGTGTGATTCCAGTTGACCCTGTCCCTGGCCTGTGCATGTTCAGATTGATTGCTGTATGACAATCAGCATATGGAAGTTGTGATGGTTCCCAGGTGTGTTGCTATAAAACCATAGGATTTGGTTTCTCCTAGTTTGGAGTTGGCTGGCCTGGAAGTTATGATTGATCCCAGATGTGATGCTGTGAAACCACATAGTTTGGTTGTCTCCTCATTATGGAGTTGGCTGGTCTTGGGATGATTTACTCTGTCCACGACTGTTTTGCTGTAAAACCATGGATTTGGTTTCTCCCAGGGTGATATGGGAGTTGGCTGGTCTGAGGACATGTTTCAGGGACTGAAAAACCTTACTGATGTTTGACCTCGGGGTGTTACACTGTCAGATGTGATATGGATCTGTGCACGAGGTAGCCCAAGGTTGGCTCCACGGTGTGGTGCCTTATTCAGCCTGGGTGGGGTTTTCTTCTCAGTGCCTCTATCATCTGATGCTTATGTGTACCCTGCAATGATGGTTGCTTCATGGTTATCAGTATGGTTGTTCCTGAATGAGTTTCAGCCTGACATGTACAGTTTGTATGTGAGGGTTGATCTGTGCTCTGGATAAGGGCATATGTGGCAGGCTGAAGGACCGACGAGAGGGGATCTGGACGATCTAGCCTAAGAATAACATTACGTTGTTTGCTGGATTTGCTTCAGATATGTATCCCTTGGTCCTTGCCACTAGAGATGTTAGTGCTTATCACGACATGTCCCAAGTTGAGAGGCATGTGGGCGTGGTTTGTTAGCTGCCACCTGTGGGCCCTATCATTGATGATGCACAGCAGAATGCCTGATGAGGTGCTAAGGATGAGAAGCCTCGATCGTCATAGCCCAGTTGGTGGAGAGTACCCCTGATCTGATTTTGTCTGGGATTGACTTTGCCCAGCCTAACACCTTGGAGATCTTTGTTGACAGTTCCATGGATGCTCGCCAGGTCACTAAGGTCAGGGGGAGATCTGCTGCTCTGTTTGCTTTCTATCAGAGCAGGGCAAGTTTGTTCAGCTGGTACAGCAGACTGCAGAAGAGGGTCTGTATCAGTTCGGATGTGGCAGAGTGCAGGGCCATATGTGAGGGGATCCAGTCCAGCTTGTACATAAAGGAGTTAGTGCTGGAGCTTAAGTCTCTGGATATCAGGCTGGGAGCTTGATTGTACATAATCCTGAGCACACCTTGAGGGGTGAGACATGTCTCTGGTGTGGGAATGTCTGACATTGTCTCTGATGGAGAGATGTCTATCTGGGGTTTTCATCTCAGTCTGAGGTTTCCCCAGATTTGTGGTTTGTGGGCGGGGTTCGATTCCCTGGTGCCGTCTTAAGGCGGAGTTTCACGGACTGGCTGACCCATCCACCATGCTGGTGAGGTGGCGACAGGTCCCCTGATTTTCCACGGTTGGAATGAGTATATAGGAGCTTGTGGTTTTGCATGTGCTTCGCGTAGATGTTGTGTCTGGTTCGATAAGGGGCAGCAGACCGGCGCCGACTCCCGTCTGGGGGTCAGCAATGTTTTCTGATGAGCTGTTGTGGGTGATCTGTGGGGTTTCGCCTAAGGTCCTGAAGGTTGTACATACTTCTCAAGTTCTTCACTGAACACCTATGGGCTGCCACAGTTGGCCAACCTCTTGTACATGGGTAACACAACGAGCCTCCCAGGAAGGGATAGGGACTCATTGTAATTTGTTTGTGCTCCTGAACCAGTATGGGTGCTATGTACATATAATAAGGAATCCAAGCTGACTGTCATGCCCAGTGGGTTGTGACTTGTAGTCGGGGAGGATGTCCAGGAATCCAAGCTGACTGTCATGCCCAGTGGGTTGTGACTTGTAGTCGGGGAGGATGTCCAGTACCCATTGTGTGTGTTTGTATGTAGACTTGTGTGAGCTGCTACAGCTCAAGAAAAGAAAGGATTGGAGTTAACGCCAAGCGCAGTGGCGTGATCCTGATTCGGCATATCTCTGCGATTCCAGCGGCACCGGAACGAGTTCATTCCGACAAGTATCAAGAAAGTTATGGTGTTCCGACTTCCCGGTCGTGCGCGAGCGCGAGCCGGCTGTTCTTCTAAGTCGTGCGTGAATATGTGCCGACGACATATGGGGTCGACAGTAATTCCTGGGCTGACAGGAATTAGGTGCTGAACCTACGACGGTATTGGATTAATACGTCGTACGCAGGAAATAGGAACCTTAACCTGTGGTCTGTTGGTACCGCAGGCTTAGTCCTGGACTATTGGGTGCAGACGCAATAATCACTGTGGACTGTACTCTGTGGTCACTGTGCCTGTATGGCAGACCTACTGTATAGGATCTGGACGCTGTACAGGTTGTTAATACTGTACCGGGGGTGTTAATACTGAGCAGGCCTACGAGGCTGCTCAGGCCTAGCAAAGCACAGTGCACAAGTATATAAAGAATAGGCCAGTGCCAACTGGTTAGATCTCTTGCGAGCCCGCCTCACTGGTGTTGCCTTGACTTGGCAAACTTGTGTCTAAGCACTCACGTGCACGAGTGCTGTAAGCCTATATTTTTAACCAAGCTCCATTCCAACCATTCTCATGATGAATCTATCCGCGCGCATTGGAATCTATCTATCCCTACACATTGCGCTTTAACTACGGACAACAGGTTGTTGTGTGGAAGGAACCAAGCTTTCCAGGGAAACGTGGCAGCTGGCATGATGGGGTGGTGACCCGAGTAGAAGCCGCTGGCCATAAGTGCTGGGTGGCCATTGATGGTTCCCAAGCAGTGCACCGTCTGTCCTGGTCAAAGATCCGTCCCCGGGGAGGTAATCAAGGAGACCTCTTCCAGGTGCCCGCTGGTGTACAAGGCGGGGGTGACGTGGAGCTTCCTGATCAGGGTGCTACAGCTGTATCGAGCCCTCAGGGTGACCCTGGCCCGGCCCCTGGGGTACCTTCACATACGGTGGTTGGGCAAGCAGGCGGACAGGCTGCACCTCCGGAACGGCCCGACACCAGGCCTAGGGGTGTGCGTCTATCAGATATTGTACAGGCTTTGCAAAGAGCCAAGAAGGAGCCTAAGGTGTCCAAGCTTGTCCAGTTGGATGAACCTGAGGTAGCTGCCATGGAGATAGATACCAATGCACAGGTTTCTGTCATGGGACCTCAGCATACAGGAGAACTGCTGGTCGGAGAACCAAGTTGCCCCTGGGTGTCTGATTTCAGTGGTAGGACGCATCTAAGGGTGTTGGGAGAGGTTACTGCCCCTGTCATGGGTGTGGATGTGACCTTCCTTGTCCTAGAGGAGTTGGATGGAGACTAGGGACGACGAACAACTGCTGAAGCTGAAAGCGAATGATGATTGTATTACAATAATACAATGAGAGAGCAAAGGAAGCTGAGGGCTCAGAATGGAACGTCTGGGCAAACTCGGGTGCTGCGGCACTCCCCAGTGCTACGCCTATATGCCTATGGCGGTAGTTACGTTAAATAGTGACGGAACCTTTTGCCGCCTGAGGCAAATCGGTCCGTAACACTATTTTGCCCGGAATAACCACTTCCGAGCACCCAAGTTAATTCGGCCGAATTAACTTGGGTGCTCGGAAGTGGTTATTCCGGGCAAAATAGTGTTACGGACCGATTTGCCTCAGGCGGCAAAAGGTTCCGTCACTATTTAACGTAACTAAAACCTGGCCTCGTGGAGGGGGGACGAAGAGCCCGAGACATCCGCCTAGGCCGCTGAGCACGCACCACTAAATGCGCCGGAGCTGCCTCAGTGAGGATTCGAACCCCTGACCTCCAAGTTGCACAGGTTTTAGTTACGTTAAATAGTGCCGGAACCTTTTGCCGCCTGAGGCAAATCGGTCCGTAACACTATTTTGCCCGGAATAACCACTTCCGAGCACCCAAGTTAATTCGGCCGAATTAACTTGGGTGCTCGGAAGTGGTTATTCCGGGCAAAATAGTGTTCCGGCCCGATTTGCCTCAGGCGGCAAAAGGTTCCGGCACTATTTAACGTAACTAAAACCTGTGCAACTTGGAGGTCAGGGGTTCGAATCCTCACTGAGGCAGCTCCGGCGCATTTAGTGGTGCGTGCTCAGCGGCCTAGGCGGATGTCTCGGGCTCTTCGTCCCCCCTCCACGAGGCCAGGTTTTAGTTACGTTAAATAGTGCCGGAACCTTTTGCCGCCTGAGGCAAATCGGGCCGGAACACTATTTTGCCCGGAATAACCACTTCCGAGCACCCAAGTTAATTCGGCCGAATTAACTTGGGTGCTCGGAAGTGGTTATTCCGGGCAAAATAGTGTTCCGGCCCGATTTGCCTCAGGCGGCAAAAGGTTCCGGCACTATTTAACGTAACTGCGGTGCTCCCTGCAGCACACAACCAGTGGACAACTGTACACTGCAATGCCATGCGACCACGTCACTAGCATCAACTACACTCGGCCCGTCCAGAACCGGATAACCCGGGTCTGGCGGGTCGAGCTAGAGTCTAGGCACAGTCTGGCACTAACCGCACATCGGTCCACATGACACCTCAGTACCGTACACCCTGCCGTACTGTACTGAGGTGTCCCGCTCAGCCGCGGTAGGCAATACGCGGCGCGCAGGCCGGAAATCCGTGTGTCAGCCTAAGCATCTCATCTAACTCCCATTATGTTTTCCTTTCAGGTTGAAGGCTAGCGACTTCAAGCCTGACCCTGCCCAGCTAGGAGACTGACTCCAAGCTGACTGAGGTGCTGAGCAACTGACACCCATACTGCAACATCTGGACTGAAAAAGATGGGCCCCAGAACTCGTGCAATACTTGTGATGGCATCACGTTTAGCTCAACATGCCCGGGGAGTTCCTCCTCCTCGCGAGCTCACAAGGGAGATAGCTATGCCTGTCTGCCTATCCAGGGAGTGCATCACCAGCCAAGAGAGCCATTGTAAAAAAAATGCCAAGGTAACCGTTTAAGAGGTTCCATGTTGTTCCATCATCATCGCCCACTCAGAGAGAAAATACCCAGCCAGGCTGGGTCAACTGAGCTCAGGTTACCTGCAACCTGAGGAGTGACAGTGGACAGGTTTATTGCACCCTGCACTGTCCATGTTGTACCTGCACAACATGTGAGGACCAGCCACCCCTGCCCTGCACAGAGGGGGCTGAAGTCCGAGTGACAGGTGACAGGACTATGACATCCTGGACCTGGCCACGTTGCACCTGCACAACGTGTGAGACCAGCCACCCCTGCCCTGCACATGGGTGACTGAAGTCCTGGTGACAGGTGACAGGAATATTTCATCCTGCACCTGTGCTGAGCACGTTGTACTAGACAACATGACAGCACCCATGCCTTTACTGCCACTGAACAGTAAGGCCAGGTGGCCCAGGATATCCACAGTGAACTGGGGTCCTGGGTAACCACCTGTCAAGGGAGCTTTGACCCTCCACTTGAATGGGGGCACCTGAGCCACTGAGCTCAAGGCCAATCCACCAAGGCATACGCCCTAGTGAAAAAGGTGTGAGATACATCCCATGCCCACCTATGAAGGTGTGCATAACGAAATTCCATGGTGTTGAAAAAATCAAAACAGATTTTATTGGGCATAGGGCACGCAGATGTATGAAAAACAGACTCCAACCAACCCCCCTTGCTGGAAGCCACAACCTACCCCTTGGACCTGCCCAAGGGGTACTGGGTGACCTAGGCGGCCCTGGTGAACAGGACCCTGCTAGGCGTCCCCCCTATGGGGCAGGGTTGCCTGCTTGCCATAGGGGTTCATCAAGTGGTACAACAGCTGTATTGTTCAGCTGCCTGCTGAGGCACTTTAGTGAGTGCATCAGCAGCGTTGTGTTTGTCCTCCACGTGACGGGTGGACTCCCAGTAGGTGGACTCCTGTTTCAGGACCACCCAGTCAAGATCAGTGTGGACAGCATAGGGGTTAGCAAGGAAACTGAGGACTGACTGACTGTCAGTGAGCAAGTGTGCCACCACCCCAGCATTGCTGCCTGCTTGCATCTGCAACCAAACCAGCACATGATTCAAGTACCTGGCATGAAGCACTGCTGACACCACTGCCCTGCACTCAGCAGCATTGCTGCTGACAGCCTTGCGTCTATGCAACCGGCTGTACCATGAAATGAGAGACAAGGGTGCATCATCATTCTGCACAAAATACAAGCCTGACTCCCTTGCCTGCAACTTGGTAATCTGCCTGGACTCCATGGAACTATCCATCATAGCTTGGATGTGAATGGTTTTGTGGAGATCCAAGGAGTGCAAGATAAGGGGAGGGCCTTCCTGGAGAGTTTTGGTGATGGCTTTGTGACCTACTTGCATCAAGACATCATCATCAACTCTGCTAACCACAGCCAGGTGAGGTGCACACGTTGAGCACAACCACCCCAGCTTGCCTCTAATGGTAGGACAGGCTCCAGGTTTGATTTTTGTTTGCAAAACCTCCAAGCAGCTGTGCATGTAATCATTGGGAGAGTAGAGTGCACACACCCACTGGTTTTGATGCTGCTGGAGTTGTAACATTGTGCCACAAAATTTTATGGCAGTGGTGCCCAGCTCTACTTGCTTGCCAATCTCAAAATGCTGTGACACTTGTTGAATAAAATCATCCACAGCACGCCTTGGCCCAGCAATCAGCTGATCATCCCCATGCCACACAAAGGTGAGAATGCCATGAGGGTGTGGGACCACAAAGAAGCAAGGGTCTATGTCATCATATCTAGCCCCTAGCTTTTCAAACACAGCCTGAGCTGACATCCTGAAAATGCGAGGAGCTGATTGCAGCCCTTCAACACCTATGTTAGCTTTCAGGTACTGCTGAGGGATGTGTTTTGCCCAAACTCTGGGAGTGGAGACTACATACACCTGACCATGCCACACTTGTTGTGCTATCTCAGGTGAGCCTTTCAGGAAAGCCCTTTTAATGTCTGTAGCCTTACATACATAATCATCCCCATCATTGAGATGACCCACAAAGACAGACAGCAAGATTTTTAGGGATGTTTGCTGAATGCCTGGCGTGTACAACTCTGCCTCTGTCAGATCAGTGGTGCCCTTGAACTCTGTCACACAAGGTCTAGCATGAAAATGACTGACCCATCTGCTGCTGGCTTATGTTTACACACAAACTTCAGGCGCAAGTGCTTGCACCCTGCAGGCTTTTTGTCAATAGGTGTGACAGGGGAGTATGAGAAGGACTAAGAGGATCTGGCACTACCCATTCTTCCCTGGCCTTGTTAAAGGCCTCCACCCATTTTAGGAATCCTATGTGTGTGCGACAGTCTTGCTCTATCTGTTCATAAGAAAGAGGAGACATTTTAGCCACATCATGCTTGCCCAATCCAAATGAGTTGGGATGAAGTTTTTGGTTGTGAACCAGGTCTGCCACACAGGGTTCTTGCCCTGGGGCATACTTGGGTGTAGCAAATTTTACAGAAGCAATGTTGGTGTTAAGAAGTTTTTCAAGAGAAATTTTGAAATGATTCAGATCAACACCACCCATGTCCTGGATGGATAGTCTATCACTGGAGATGAGGACACCAGGGTAACAGAGAAAAGGATCCCCAACAAGCAATTTTTATTACCTTCCAAGACCTGAAAAGGAGTGGGGATACCGAGTATAGTCAACATGACCTGACCTAATACCTTGAGGGATGACTGCCCTGAGAAATCAGCCACATGGTGCCAGGGTGAAGGTTCCAAAGGCAAATGGGGCACAGCCAGGGCACTGATAATGCTGACCTGGGCTTGTGTGTCCACTGCAACCATAAATGGGCTATTGTCATTCTGCCCAACCTTCCCCACCTTAGCTGATCCTGCAGCAGTTTGAGCTTTGGCTCTATGAGCTGCTTGTAAAATGCGAACAGCGTCTGCTAGGCTGCGTTTGGAAGGTGCAGCTAGTGGCTGAGCTATGTTCACACTTGAAGTAGGTGATAGGTTGCTGATCACCTGTTTTGCCAATGTGACCCTCTGCTGCAGGGGGCCAATCCTGCAGTGACTGCCTGCAATCATCAAGGGTGACCTGGGTGTCACAGTGGGTGTGGCTCTCACACTCACCAGTGGGTGTTCCAAACAACCACTCACTGGGCAACGCTGGGATGCCAGGCAACTGTACAGGGCTGTCGGCCAACAGCTCTTCCTCCTCTGCCACGTCTGACACAGTTGGAAAATACAATTTCATCCTGTGAGGTGAACACCTGTGAATTTTTCCCGTGTCATTGTGTTTAACTAACACTGTCCTGCCAGTGGTGTTAAACTTTAGGATGGTGGCTGGCCCATGCCAGGTACCCACCTTGCCTAGTCCCGACTCCTTGTAGAATAGGACCTGATCCCCTTCTCTGAAGGTGGGACGTGGATGCTTTGCATCCTTGACAGCTAACCTGCTAGCTGTCTGTGCTCGCTGTGCGTTGTAGAGGGCTAGTACCTCAGGTGGATAAATGCCTGCATGCAATCCATCTGGTGTAATGACCACCCCTTGTGGGGTTTTCATGAGTGGCCTCCTGTTGAGGACTTGGCACAACCTGGTGGACCACAGAGCTCTGTCAGCATAGGACCCACTGTCAGCCAGCAGATTGCCATCTTCTTTGGCTACAAGGGTTTTAATGGACCTGATGGCCCTTTCAATAATGCCTTGCCTCTCATGATCTTCTAGCCCAGCCAGATCAATAGCCTCACACCCTGGTTCATTGGCAAGACATGTGAACTGCTGATCCAGTAACAATGCCTCCACAGGGTAGTACCTGGCCTGAGCAATCAAGAGAGCCCTGAGCAACTGTGTCTTGTCCATTCCAGGTAATGGTTCAATGGTTGTGTACCTTGACCATGCATCTTTAAGTGCCAAGTAAGATTGTCCTTTGATATGAAAGACATCTCCTACCACCCTGCCCTTGCTCTTAGGTGGGGTAGCTACATGCCACTTAGGGGGTTTGGGTGCATTGAACTGACAATGCTGGCAGTGGGATCTGACCACCTGGCATGCACGTCTGAGTGCTGCCCCCCCTATTGCTGCTGCCACCACCTCTGCACTCACTTCATGCCCATAAAGGAAATGCAACTGCAAAGCAAGCTCCTGAAAACTGATCTGAGCATCCTCTGCTGGGGACACTCTGCACACCTTGGGAACCATAGATGTGAAGGTTGGTTTAGAGACATAATCTTCTGAAACCAGCTGTAGCACCTTTCCAGAACTGCTCACTGCTCTGACAGTGGGGCATGCAGAAAGAGGTGAAGCAGGCACACTCAAGCCAGCATGAGAGGGAGACTCACACTTCTTGCCGTAAGGAGGCCGCTTGCAGTCCTTGGGGTCACCGTGGGGCGGCCCGTGGCACTTGTGGCACAGGACGTCCAAATGCCCCAGCTCGTCCACGTTCTTGCGGCAGGTGGGCCGCAGGTGGTACTTCATGCCACAGCGGGTGCACCGCTGAGAAGACTTGTCCTCCTTGTCCTGCTTCTTGTTGTTGTTGTTGTTGTTGTTGTTGTTGTTGTTGTTGTTGTTGTTGTTGTTGTTGTTGTTGTTACTGTTGTTGTTGTTGTTGCTGGAGCTGCCCCCCTTGGAGGGAGACTGCCCCTTACCCTTGCCCTTGCCCCAGCCCCTGCCCTTGCCCTTGCCCTTGCCCTTGCCCTTGCCCTTAAACATTTGTCCCAGCAGGGACTTGACTTCTGCCATAGTGACAGGTCTCTTGCTCCTGTCTTCCCTCTCCCTATCCTCCTCCTCCCTCTCTTCCCCCCTGACCCTCTTTACAGAGGTGCCCATGGCCCCCTGGCTAAGGGGAGCCAAGGCCAGCTTGATATAATCCAATGCCTCCTTCATGTCCTCCCAGTACTTTGCCATTCCTGTTGCAAGCATGGCGTAGGTGTTTTTGTCAAGTTTGAGTTTCTCAAGGAAGGAACGCAGCAAGAACTTGTGATCTAGCTGCTGGACATCAGGACGTGCTTTGATGGCTAGCTCATATTTCTTTGTCTCAGCCACATAGTCCACTGATGTGACCCTGTATTCCTCTACCCACCTGAATGCCCCATAGATGTCCACAGATGAGGGGGTGGAGAGGAGGTCAGTTAGCTCCTTCATGAAAGCCTCCCAAACTGCCCTAGCCTGCGTGTCCTGCCACTTGGGATACCTACGCTGGAAGACAAGAATGAGATTCTGAATCTGAGAAGAGGACTGATGGTAAAAATCCCCCTGCATGAGAGATCCAAACCAATTCTTGACATTCAGTTCCTCCCTAGCCAGCTGCAGAGAGAGAAGTGCATGATTCCCCTGCTCCCTAGTATACCCCTCAGGCAGCCCCCTGACATTAATCCTATCCACAGGACGGTTTTCATTGTAAGTGGGCAACCTAGAGGGGGATGCAGGGGGAGAGGGAGAAGATGGTGTTGCTGCTGCAGCATTCACAGGAGAGACCTGCTGAGAGGGAAGTGCTACTTGAGTGAGCTGAGCAGGATGGGCAAACATGGGCTGTGTAGGAGGGTTAGACAACATAGGGGTGGGGCTGGTGGGGGTGTGAGTGTGTGTCACTTCCCGCCTCCTGCTGCGGGCCTCCTCCCAATCATGGAAGGTGGGAGAGAGGGACACTTCATCGTCAGTAGGGTTAGTAAGATCATGATGCAACCAGGTAGGCAGAGTTAGCCACCTACCCGCCCCTCTCAGGATGGCGTTTGTAGGAGCTCCAGCAAACGCACCAGACGCACCCTGCTGCCCTGCACCCTCCTCCCTGAGAGGAGAGCCTGCAGGGCAGGCAGCAGGTCGTCGCACACCCTACGTGTGCCCTCTTGGAGGTTGGGCAGGCCCAGGATGTGCGTGATGATTGCACACACCAGGCTGCCCGCCTCCGCGACGTGCATCTGCTGGCTCCTGTCGGCCAGCCCACGGAAGGAGGCTGTGGCTGTCTGTATGGCACGCCACACGGCCTCATCCCAGGGTGATGAAGTCGCGACCTTGCAGGTCGCCCTCCAGCAGTGCTGGTTGCTGCCCAGCTGCGGTGGGACCCTGGGCCCCTCCGGCCCTGCCAGGGACTTGTCCTTGTTGCGGACTAGAGGGGGCCTGCCCCCCAGAGCCGCTGGAGGTGCCCGTGACACCCTCCATGGGGGCTGCATCCCCCGCCAGCGCCGGAGGCGCCGGCGTCGCTGCCGGGGTCCCTGCGACCCCGGGCGCTTGTGTCGCCGCCGGGGTCCCTGCGACCCCGGTGGCCTCCTCAGCCACCTGGCCCCCCACGCTGGGCGGGGGAGCCTGCGGCTGAGGTTGGACCCTCTGACCTGCCAGAGGGTCCTGGGTGGCTTCACCACCCATGGGCGTGTTGGGGCGTCTGCCGCCCCGCCCCGTCGCAGGCGGCATCGCAGCCGCCTCACGCCTATCCGGGCCCCAGCCAACTGGCGTGACTTGGGGCCACGGCAACGGAGTCAGCGCGATCTCTGGTCTGGAGACCACGCGCAGCGCCTCTCTCTGGCGCTGCCTGGACGCCCACTGATCAACAGTGCCGGGGTTGTGCCTCGGCCGATTGGCGAAACAGAGCAAACCGCCACCTGAACCAGTGGGATCTGCATCCTAAGACGCCCCTCGATCAGCGTGCACCCGATGAACCTCTATCGCGTGTATCTGCTCATCTGGAAGCAACTGAAAACGTTGGGCAAGATCCGGCCGTTCACCGCAATGAACGCCGGGATGTCGTCCTCCCCAAGGGGGAGAAAATGGGGTGGGCGCCCGAACATGACCGGGGGCGGAACATGTTCCCCATACCGGTCAATGTCCATGGTGGCCATCTGTCGGCCCACGGAAAGGTTGCCAGACGTCGCAGGTGTCTGCGACGAAAGCTCAAGCGAAGGCCGAGGCCTCGCAGGCGGCACCTCGCCATCCTCCTCGGAGGAATCACTCCGCTCACGACCCCCGTCACCTGCGACGGGGAACGTCGTGCCCGGGGGACCTGCCCCCCAGGTGCCATGGCGGACGAACCGCCAGTGGCAAACGGCCGCCCGCTCGCCATCCCCCGGGCGCCGGGCCCCACCTGCGGGCCCCGACGCCTGGGTTGGTCAGCGACCACCGTGCGGAAGGGACGTTGGGCGTCACCCTCGCATCGGTGGTGGAGGGCGTGCCCTCCGGCGAAAGGCGGGGTGAGGTGCGCCTGGCAGGCGCCTTCCCCTTGTTGTTGTTGCCGTTGTTGCCGTTGTTGGAAGCCATATCTTTTTTTTTGCTTGTAAAAAAAATATCGAACTTTTCAGTCCAAGTTGGATGGAGACTAGGGACGACGAACAACTGCGAAAGCTGAGAGCGAATGATGATTGTATTACAATAATACAATGAGAGAGCAAGGAAAGCTGAGGGCTCAGAATGGAACTGGGCAGACTCGGGTGCTGTGGCACTCCCCAGTGCTACGCCTATATGCCTATGGCGGTGCTACCTGCAGCACACGACCAGTGGACAACTGTACACTGCAATGCCATGCGACCACGTCACTAGCACCAGCTAAGACTCGGCCCGTCAGGCCCGGCTACACCGGACCTGGCGGGTCGAGCTAGCACCTAGGAACAGTCTGGCACTAACCGCACATCGGTCCACATGACACCTCAGTACCGTACACCCTGCCGTACTGTACTGAGGTGTCCCGCTCAGCCGCGGTAGGCAATACGCGGCGCGCAGGCCGGAAATCCGTGTGTCAGCCTAAGCATCTCATCTAAACTAGGGACTAATGATGGCCCTGTGATTTTGGGTCAGAATTTTCTGGGCATCTGGGGATTTCTATCAGAGCTACAGCTCTGAGAAGGATGGCTTGGGGATGATTCCCCTAGAAATTTCAGGACAACATTTCCAGTCAGGTGCAGGGCCAAGCCGGTCAAGGGTGTAAAATGGGATGAAGGGAGGTGCCCCCAGCGGCCAGTTTGGTGATTCCAGCTGGTGTGCACCCCAGCAGTATTGGGCATAACTCACAGGAGCTGCCTTGCCACATCACTCTCCTTTGACATATGACCAGCTGGTTCCAAGAGATGAGCTCGCCTACTTTGTTTGAGGCTTGGAAGCTCGCCTTCTCCAAGGCATTGGAGGAGTGGTTGCAGTTTGAGTGTGCTGCACCAACAGACAGACGTCCCCAGCATCAAGGAAGCTTGCTTTGAGATTTGGTGCTGAAGAGGAAGGTTGTGGATGAGGTATCAGTGCCCATGTCAGGCTCCTGAATGAGTATCACGGCACGGGGAGTCTGCCAGGAGAGGAGCTATACACGCCAGGGATGCTACACGACACATGGAGAATTTTGCTATGTCTTACGTGGGGTTGCTGAACAGGGGAGCAGCTATGTCATCAGTGCTGCTGGACTTCAAGAGGGCATTTTTTAAAATCTGATCCAGAAGTGGCCAGGAGGGTGTGGAAGCAGGATGAGCCTTACTGTGTTGAGGGCCTGCCATCTGGAAGCTGGAGCTGCATCAAACAATTCCTGGTTATTCTGAAGGGCCTGGAAGGACTAGGTCGAGCCAATCATCTGGAGACTCACGCTGCAGGAAGCTGATCAGTGAGTGTGGCTTGAGAGTGTCTTCAGTTGATCCC
>RPFO01001803.1:40000-65568 GCA_009746045.1 Mesostigma viride | reverse complement strand
CAACGGAGTTATGTTCCTAAATAACTAATTAATTAAAATGGCATGGGTACTTGGGTAGAGAATTGAAGAATCTAGATGGGCATTGGGCTGGGTATTAATTAATTATTAATTAATTAATTAATTAATTAATTAATTAAGTAGACTCGTGCTCCGTTGGGGAGTCATGGAGCATTAATCCCCAATGGATGGATGGATGGGTGCAAACAGTCCTAGGTACCAGTCTAATCTATCTACAACAGCTATGGGCTGGGTATGTTTCGGGGATGATTAGGGGTCATTTGGGTACCAAAATACTAGCCCATGTACAGGTGCGTGTATAGACTCAGTATACACTAAATATATACTGGGCAGTATTTCGACCATGAAATACTGTATATGGCCATCCCTAGCGGCGTGGGACACAACAACAACAACAACAACAACAACAACTCTACAGTAGAGTAGAGTTGAGTTGAGTTAAGTCCCGCACCGGCACTAGTGTATTGCCTGATGTTGTTTTGTTGTTGTTGTTGTTGTTGTTGTTGTTGTTGTTGTTGTTGTTGTTGTTGTTGTTGTTGTTGTTGTTGTTGTTGTTGTTGTTGTTGTTGTTGTTGTTGTTGTTGTTGTTGTTGTTGTTGTTGTTGTTGTTGTTGTTGTTGTTGTTGTTGTTGTTGTTGTTGTTGTTGTTGTGTTGTTGTTGTTGTTGTTGTTGTTGTTGTTGTTGTTGTTGTTGTTGTTGTTGTTGTTGTTGTTGTTGTTGTTGTTGTTGTTGTTGTTGTTGTTGTTGTTGTTGTTGTTGTTGTTGTTGTTGTTGTTGTTGTTGTTTTGTTGTTGTTGTTGTTGTTGTTGTTGTTGTTGTTGTTGTTGTTGTTGTTGTTGTTGTTGTTGTTGTTTGTTGTTGTTGTTGTTGTTGTTGTTGTTGTTGTTGTTGTTGTTGTTGTTGTTGTGTTGTTGTTGTTGTTGTTGTTGTTGTTGTTGTTGTTGTTGTGTTGTTGTTGTTGTTGTTGTTGTTGTTGTTGTTGTTGTTGTTGTTGTTGTTGTTGTTGTTGTTGTTGTTGTTGTTGTTGTTGTTGTTGTTGTTGTTGTTGTTGTTGTTGTTGTTGTTGTTGTTGTTGTTGTTGTTGTTGTTGTTGTTGTTGTTGTTGTTGTTGTTGTTGTTGTTGTTGTTGTTGTTGTTGTTGTTGTTGTTGTTGTTGTTGTTGTTGTTGTTGTTGTTGTTGTTGTTGTTGTTGTTGTTGTTGTTGTTGTTGTTACGTCCCGGCCCTTCTAGTCGGACGTACGTAACAATGGAATAAATTACTAAGGCCTTGTGGCCGTTGTACTGGGTTTTATGAATATTGACTATTGTGTGAATTAGACTAGTTATTTTGGTCCTAGGTTGACCTTTTAGGGGCTGGTGCCGTGGCGCCGCGCCAGTTCTGGGTCTGTCTATAGTTCTAGGAGTGGATCCTGTAGTTGGGGGTCGATCGATGTCGGCCCGGATCCTACGCGGAATGAGTGACTTGGATTGTCCGGTAGGATTTGGTGTGTATCTGCGCCGCAACCAACCTAGGTTAAATTAGTCCGAGGACGAGGGTCTCGTCCTCTTGGTTTGATGAATGATAAGTGCGAATACGCCTACACATTGAGCCCGGGGCAATTATCCATTTGTAATTGGTCTTGCTAGCCATTATAAGTGTGTACAAATTAGCTTGGTATCAAGCCGTGATGCCAGATATCTCACGACTCACGTCGTGAAGCGCAACCTACATTATGCTACCTTGAATTATTCCTAATTCCGGCAAGGAGGGTCTTTCGCTACGTAGCTCAGGCTAGGTGTGTCTGGGCTGGGACGTAACACTGGTTATCGGAGGAAATGTGCTGGAAAGGTTAGCTAACTCTCGCGGAGAGGGTTAGTGAGCCAATTAGGATACCAAGGGCGGAGCTTGACGTAGGTAGACTGGTAGAGGTTCCGGAATTCAACGACTGCTGACAGGTCGGCGGCCAGCCCGTAAAGGGATTCAACGACGACCTAGGCAGCAAGCGGCCAGTCTGGGATACTCGGCGGGGCTAGCCATAGTCCTGTGGTGAGGTGCTGTCAACGATAGCGTTCAGCTCTCCTGTTTTCAACGACACCTAGTGGCGGCCAGGGCTTGCCTTCAACGACACCGGGTGGCGGCCAGCTCAGGAGGGATTAACGTCATCGAAGATGGTACGTCCCCTAGTTAGGATTCTTTCTTTGCAAGCTATGCCTGTGAAAGGCTAGCTGGCGTGCTCGCTTTCTCTCCGGGTCCGCACGCGTAGGGGGTTCTTGTTATACGTTGTACCTCTATAGGTTGTGAATGTCCTTGGTGCCTATGGACGTCGCGGAGACGGCCATCGTTGTTTGACCTGTCGTGGGGGTGGATACCGTCTGGCTGTTGCCGACTGTGTTGACGGTGTTTACCTCCGTGTGCTTATTGTATAGCCCTCTGCCGCGGAAGGCTGGGGCGTGTGCTGTGCTAGACTCCGTGCTCTTTCCTCGTTTGTTTCGGTAAAGGTCACTGCATTTAGAGGTAGCCTGGGATTCCCCTTTTTCTCCTGCTTGCAAGCTTCTGCCAGCTTATGATGTAACATGCCTAGACGCAACAGAATAAGTAAGGGTGGTCAATCTGGTTTTCCTTACTATGCCGTGGCCCATGATGGGGGCGAGGGTAGACCAGCCATATTTTATAGTTGGAAGGCATGTGAAGAACACATCAAGGATAAGATAATGTCCAGAGACTCTAGTGCTAAGTGGAAGGGGTTTGATAACATCACTGATGCAGATAGGTTTGTTAGGGAACACATGCCATTGCCTGAGGGGATGCACACCACTCGTGAATGCCCTATAAGCCACCCACGCTCAGCAGTCAGGGGGAGGGGACAGCAGTTACAGTTACCTTCTCTCAGCTGACCATTGGCCCTAGCAAACAGTAGAGGAGACTATTACTAGGGAGTAATACTAGGTCCTATATTTGTAGATCTATAGCACGTGGTTGCTCTCTCTCTCTCTCTTTCTTCCTGGGGAGGTGTTGCCTGCATGCTGTGTAAGGTACCGGTACGAGCACCATGCCAACACGGTACCAAACAAGGAACGCCAGAGAGACAGAAGACGAGACTAGAGAAAGAGACTCAGATAATAGAGAGGTAGAACCTGTAGACAACCACGAGCACGGTACAGAAGGGCTAGAGGTACCGCCACTGCACGTCCAAGTAGGGACAGGTACAGGTGAGGTCATGGTGAGACCTGTGGAAGGCTCCCCACGATCCAGAGACCAGAACCCTAGGCGGTTCCCAGCGGATGGGGACATTCTAGACGCCTTAACCGGGCAGGAAGATGACAGAAGTGACCAAGAGATACTACAAGGGGACTCGCAGCAGCAGCAGCAGCAACAGCAGCAGCAGCAGCAGCAGCAGCAGCAGCAGCAGCAGCAACAGCAGCGACAGCAGCAACAGCAGCAGCAGCAGCAGCAGCAACAGCAACCGTCACCGCAGCAGCAACGGCAACAACAGCAGCCCCGACCGCGGCAACAACAACCTCAGACGAGACTACATTGGCTAACCCATGATCCTGAGCAGCAGGGAGACGAGAATGAAGATACCATGCACTACCGCTATCAGCAGCCAGCTACAGGGCGGCCATCGCATCCTTGGGCGGGGCGGGGGCGTCCCCAGGGAGCTCCGCCGGGCCCCACCCACCGGGGCAGACGCAGAGTGTCCTTCGGCAGCACCTCCCTGTTACCCACGGTGCTATGGAATTCGGATGAGGATGGGGAGATTCCAGGGGCAGATGGCGAGTTTGACGATCTGGAGGGGACTGGCGAGGTTGACGAGGAACCAATTACGCAGGGCCCACCCGTTGGTACTCATAGACCACGGGCCAGACCAGGGGATGACAGAAGCAGTGCCACTGCCCGAGGCGAGGAGACTCATACGCCCGTCCAGCGTCCGTTACCTCAACCGCAGCGTCCACGGGTGCTTGACAGCAGCGTGGTCCCATCGCCTGCGCCTGTCGGCAACCTTAATTTCAGCAGGGTGGCCTTGGATGACCCGGGGTACGAACATCCCTCATCAGTACAGGTGCGGCGGACTCATGGTACGCCGTCCAGATCCGGATCTCTCCCCCGGTCGCAGCCCCCCGCCTTCGGCTCCATCTCCTACGTAGACGTTGCCGGGGCCCATCACCAACGCGGTTAAGGCCCCACCGATGCCCAATTTCAAGAATGTACCCAAGCTGCACGCGGATATGAAACCACGAGAGGTTGACGAATGGGGACGCATGTGGCAACAGCAGTATACCATCTGGCGCAATCACCACAGCTGGCAGCTGGCCACTTGTGATCTGATCCCGCATGTGGTTAACACCTGCATGGACCCCTCGGTGGTGAGCATCCTGAATTGTGAGAGCATCGCATCCCAGTCGTACCCGCAAACCGTAGAGGAGCTGATGGATCGGGTGCGCCGCAAGCTGGTGCCCCCAGATGCTGTTATCCACGAGCGACTCGCATTCGGCAAGCTGCGCCAGGGCACCACCCCGTACCGCGAGTTTCTCTCCAAGTTTGAGTCCAGCGCCGCCTACCTGACAGACATGACCTGGTATGAGTACAAGATCCGGTTCATTGAGGCACTCAGTCCCGAGCTGCAGGATGAGGTACTGAAGCACTACGCCGAGGTTCCTTGGGAGGAGTGGGACATCTTGAATATCCAGAGATATCTTCTGCAGGTGGCCGACGTGGTGACTCGCGGGCGCGCACCCTCAGTGCGCCGTTTCTTCAGGCCAGCGCCCCCGCGACGGGTGAATCAGATGTATTCCACTGAGTTCGCCGGCGAGGAGGAGGACGAGTACCTCGACGACCCTGATGATGGCTACACTGACCAGGGTGTCAACGCGATCGACGCTAGCAAGGCGCGGTGCTTCATGTGCAGTGAGGTGGGACACCTCAAGCGCGACTGCCCCAAGCTCCGGGGCAAGCACGCCAGTCGTGGTGCAGGGGATAAGGAACCCAGTGCTCGCTTCTCCGGTCCAGCCTTCGGCAGCCGCCCCGACTCCTCCGGTCCCCGGGACCGACCCCGCAACGCGGGTGAGCGTGCGGCTCGCCTGCAGCATGCCAGACAGGTCCCGACTCAGTACCAGCAGCCGCGACCACCCGCGACTAGCTCTACCAAGGGCGTGTTGCGCGCGGTCAGCGAGATTGAGGCGCCGCGACAGTCCTCCTCTTCCGGCCAGACGCACGCCGTGGCTGGCTATACGAGTATGACGACGAGGAGGAGGCTGACGAAGAGGAGGAGGGGGGGAAGAGGGCGGGCGGTCGGGCGAGGCGGCCTCCCGTCCCACCGCTCCTCGGGAGTAGTAGCCTTGCCCGTGGGCTTGGGCCCCGGGGTAGGGGATAGGGTAGAAAAATCAGATGGTAGTCCAGACGCGGAGTCAACTAGAGTAGAGGTAGACGTCAACAACGTGGCCTCAGACGCGTCCACTCAACCGGCGGCGCGTGCATCTCAAGGAGGCTCGCGACATTTGTTTCTTTTCAGTGGAGGGTTACTGGTTCCTCCCACCGTCCTTGATCCGTATTTGAAGGAGAAAACGGTCATGGACGTGAAGTTTCTGGTTGACACCGGTGCCTCCACGTCCTTCATCAACGAGGCCCTGGTGCGCCGGCTGGGCCTGGTACCACAACCACACACCACGGCAGTGTATGTCACCTATTCGGACGGCCGGCGACACCAATCGCCGGGCCTAGCAGACATCAAGGGTGTGCTGCAGGGCACGCCGGTGGACCTGGTGGCGACTATTGCGCCGCTGGGCGCTGCCGACATCATCATTGGAGTGGACTGGTTGGACAAGCAGGATGTGGACATCAGTGTGCGCCGACGGGTAGTTTGGTTCCCGGATGGTTCCTTCTGGTGCCCCGACAGCGAGTACAGGGCACAGGCCGCTGAGGTCCATAACATTACACACGAGCGCTCGGCGGACGGGCCTCGACCAGCGTCCCAGATCCTGATGAGTAGCAAGACGCTGGCGCGCCAGCTCCGGAAGGGCAAGGAGTATGCGATGTACCGAATAGACCTGGACAGCACTCAGGCTATGCTTAATGAGATCGGGGCCGGCTTCAATCCGGACGAGCTGGCGCGGTTCAACGCCGTCCTGGAGAAGCGCGCTACTCTCTTCGCGGATCGCACCCCCCAGTTCCCTCCCAATCGATCGGTGCTACACCGTATCCAGGTCCAGGAGGGTTCCGGGCCGACAGCGTCTCCCATGTACCGCATGGGCCCAGTCGAGCTGGTGGAGCTCAAGAAGATCCTCATTTCGCTGCTCGACGCCGGGCTCATTGAACCCAGCAACAGCCCCTTCTCAGCGGGCGTGCTGCTTGTTCCCAAGCCAGGGGGCAAGTGGCGTCTGGTGACTGACTACCGGAAGCTGAACGCCATCACTGTCAAGTCCCGGTATCCTCTACCGCGGATCGACGACATCTTCAACCGTGTCCAAGGGGCTACGTGTTTCACCGTCATCGACTGTGCGGACGGGTTTTGGCAGCTGCGCATCGCGCCAGAAGACTGCCACAAGACCGCGTTCGCCACGCCCTTCGGTCACTACCAGTTTCGGGTGGCGGCAATGGGGCTGTGTAATTCGCCTGCGTCCTTCCAGATGCTGATGAACGACATCCTCCGTCCGGTGATGGGCACAGCCCACCTGCCGCAGGTCTCCAAGGATCTGACGGACCCGCAGAAGGGGGCGCGCCCGCCCTGGACCTACAAGCGCACGTGCGCGCTGGCGTATCTGGACGACATCCTGGTGTACTCCAAGACGTTCGAGGAGCACCTGGAGGATGTTGACGCAGTGCTGCAGATCATGGAAGACGAGCACCTGTCGGCGCGGAAGGCCAAGGTGCGCGCCGGTCGCTGGGTGCCGTTTCTGGGCCATACCCTGTCCGCGGACGGCATCGCGACCGACCCGGAGAAGATCGAGGCTGTCCAGCAATGGCCGGTCCCTACGGACGTGAAAGGGGTGCGCAGTTTCCTGGGGTTGGCATCCTACTACCGGCAGTTCATCCCGAGGTTTGCCACCATCGCCGCCCCGATCAACGCTCTTCTCAAGAAGGGTACCCCGTTCCTTTGGGCTGAGCAGTGCCAACAGGCTTTCGAGGCACTTAAGCGCCACCTCACCACAGCGCCGGTCCTTGTCCTGCCGGACCCGTCCCTTCCTTTCGTCGTGGCTACTGACGCCAGCAAGGTGGCCATCGGGGGTGTTCTCCTGCAGGACCAAGGCAAGGGCCTTCAGCCCATCGAGTACATCTCACGCACAATGATTCCGGCGGAGCGGAATTATCCAGTGCATCAGCAGGAACTCCTGGCAGTAGTCAACAGCTGCCACACGCGGCGTCATCATCTCCTGGGGGCCCAGTTTTCGGTGGCCATTAGTGAGCAGGGGGATCTCGACCCCCACCGCCTGGTAATCCACACGGACCACCGGCCGCTCACCCACCTCCTGCCAGGTGCAGCCCAACCTGACGCCCCGCCAGGCGCGGTGGATGGATCGAGTACTTGTCACAGTTTGCGCCGTTCAAGATCCAATATGTCAAGGGCGCGGACAACGTGGTGCCCGACGCCCTCTCGCGACGGGCGGACTATTGGTTCTACGAGGACATGGACGTGCTGCATACCACCTGTGTACCAGTGGCCGCCCCGGGGACCGCCTACGGTGTGGAACCACGGTCTCCCCGGGCCCGCCACCTGTTTCATCTTGGGCACACCACCATGGATGACTTGTCACCCCTCCTGGAGGAGCCGGTTCGGCCAAGCGCCCACGAGGACGTGGACACCCCCGGGGAGGGGGAGGGGTCGCATACGCGCGTGCCCCTTAGTCACGTGGTGCCGCCCCAGGGAATTTTTCAGCTTCAGCCGCTCGGCCCTCCCACAGTCTTCTCAGAATTCGTCAACCAGGCGAGTACGGATGCGGCGGAACCGGCTGCGGACGCGTTCACAGTCACGTCGGACCTGGAGACGATGATCAGTCGTTTCACGGTCACGGAGGAAGCGGCGCTTGAAGCCATCCGGGCGCACCCCAGCAGATGGGTGCCTACCCTTGCAAGTTCCAGGATGGGCGCCTGTTCGTGAGTGTCCAGCCGGAGGAATGGCGGCTGTATGTCCCTGAGCTTTGTAGGGACGCGTTGCTGCACGAGCTCCATGATTCCCTCCTAGGCGGACATCAAGGAAGCCACCTCCTCCTTCCCCGGGCCCGCAAGCATTTCTACTGGCCAGGGATGAAGGAGTATATCGAGACGTATGTGCGCCAGTGCCCCTCGTGCCAGATCATGAAGTCCAGGAACACGGGCTCTCAAGCCGTCCCTAAGACGCTGCCGGATCCTATGGGTCCTTGGGATTCTATCATGACGGACTTCATCGGCCCGTTTAAGAAGACGAAGAGCGGCTGGGCACCAAGGTCTTGGTGTTCGTGGACCGCCTGACGCGCATGTGTCACTTGGCCCCGTGTCCGGTCGACCTCACAGCGGAGGAGTGCGCCAAGATATACCTGACGCACGTGTTTCGGTTTCACGGGCTCTGCCAGTTGCAATCTGTTGCTTGACCGAAATGCGTGTATAAACTGGTGCATGCATAATGGAATGTAAATCTGTGAAACAATACTCACAATTGCTGCACACAGCTTGTGTACATGACCATGGTGGCAGTATAGCCAAGCTGATGCATTATAACTAGTGGTCGCGCTGCATTACTGTTGAGCACTGACTGTCGGTCAGGCTGTTGAAGTCGTGCCAAGGATTGATGAGATAAAACACCCCTTCAGAGATGAGACGGCTAAATTGTGGGAGGGCACCACACCGCTGTATGTTAGGACACCCAAGATGTGGGAACCTATTGTGGGCAAGAAGTTCATGAGGTTGGTGAAGGCTGTGGATGGGACCGTGGCCGGGCCGCGGGCGTGGCGCAAGAGTTTAGAGCGCCTTCTACTTAACCGCGCACGCATGATGTACAGCGACCTGGACCCCTCCTAATGTTTGTTGGTGTCTGGAAGGGGGAGCTCGTGTTTGTTTTCGTGCATGCTGATGACTGTGACTGCCTGGGGCCACGGGAGTGGATTGTGTGGTTCCATTCGCTCGTGCACTCAGTGTACCCTGTGGGCAAGCTCGTCTTTAGGGAGCCGGGCAAGATCGTGCCCTTCATGGGCATGGACACTATTCTCGATCACGATGAGCAAGGGCAGTGGGTCATGTTGCTGCATCCTAAGGGTAGCTATGTCCCCGACCTGGTCAAGGAGGTCATGGCCCGCACTGGGCCTATCCTTCCCTCTGAGTGTGGTGCGCTGCGTGGCAAACTCAATTGGCTTGCGTGTACCACGAGCCCTGACTTGGCTGTCCTTAGTCGGTTGACAGACGATGTTCTCTGCTTGTTGGCCCGCCCGGTTGTAGCTGAGTATGTGCAGGCCTCACCGGGGTTGGTCCTGCAGGGTGTTGACTGGGACAAGCCCATCGAGCTAGGGGCTTATTGTGACAGTTCTTTGGATGCGCGGGTGCTCACCAAGATGCGTGGTAGGTGTGCGGCTGTTAGCTATATCTCAAACGCTGACCAATCTGCGCCATCCTCCATCTTTGCGTGGTTCTCACGTCTACACCGCCGTGTGTATGTGGGGTCGGACACCGCCGAGGCGCGTGCGTATTGCGAGGCTGCAAGTGAGCTCGCGTATTTCCACACGCTACTCTGCTGGATCCTCAAGCTGGGCGGTCTCACCACACGCATCGATCGCGTCATGCGCACCGACAGCCAAGCGCTGGTGGACTTCATTGAGAACCCCTACGCTCGCACGAGAGACCTTGACTTCCTCCGGGTGAAGGAATTTTCTGATGCGCTCCATACCGAGCACGTGGCAGGCGACCAGAATTGCTCGGATGCTCTTACCAAGCTCTATAGCTCCGCCAAGGCACAGTATACTCTTCTTAGGCACCAAATGAACAATATGTCGCTGGGTCAGCCACGGCACTAGTTGAGATGTCGTGGAGTGTGAATGGCCCCTTGACTCGGGTTTTACCTTGGTAGGTTTTCCCGGTAGCGATGCTATGGTGTAATTTGTTTGGCTGGGGATTACCCTCCAAAACCATGTGGGGCCTAAGGTGCGTTCATGATGGCAAGGCCTGCGCGGCCGTAGTTCTTACAGATTTGAGTACGCAGTCCTATTGCCACATGAAAAAAGAAAGGGCTGGAGTTGCAATCTGTTGCAGTGTTGCTTGACCGAAATGCGTGTATAAACTGGTGCATGCATAATGGAATGTAAATCTGTGAAACAATACTCACAATTGCTGCACACAGCTTGTGTACATGACCATGGTGGCAGTATAGCCAAGCTGATGCATTATAACTAGTGGTCGCGCTGCATTACTGTTGAGCACTGACTGTCGGTCAGGCTGTTGAAGTCGTGCCAAGGATTGATGAGATAAAACACCCCTTCAGCGGGCAGACGAATACGGCAATATTCCCTGCTAATGGATATTTGTAAATGGTTCTAGAAGCGTCTAGAAGCATTGTGCAACGCTGGCGTAACGCTAGTTCAGTGTGCCTCTTGGAAATCGCTAATGCACATGAAATGTGATTGGTGCAATGACGATAAGGCCTATCGCAATCTTGGGGTTGGACACATGACTTGTAACCATATAAATTGATAATAAACCCAGGCACCTAGTGCCGCATTCTTGCAAGCATCATTCTCAATCTCAACTCTGCCGGCAGTTCATCTCTGACCGCGACAAGCTCTTCACGGCCAAATTCTGGCAGGAGTTTTTCGAGCGGCTGGGCACCAAGGTGTCGCTGGGCACGGCCTACCACAGCTCGTCGTCGCACCTGGTGGAGCGGTTGAACCGCACAGTGCAAGAGACCATGCGACACTACACCGACACGGTGGGCAGCAATTGGGAAGAACTTCTGGGCTTGGTGGAGTTTTCCCTGAACAATGCCCCCCAGGCCGCCCATGGGTTTACTCACTTTTTCCTCAACTCCGGCCGACACCCTCTCATGCACACCGCCCGACTTGCTTATGAGCCCCGGACTTGGAGAGGATCAGGTCAAGCTGGACACCCTTCAGGGGGTTGAGCGGTTGCTGCAGCGGATGCACCAGGCGCATAACAGCGCAGTCCAGGGCTACCGCGCAGCGACAGAGCGGTATCTGGAGAGGACAGCCGGCAAGCGGGATCACCGGACGCCGTCCATCGAGATTCGAGGTGGGCGATTGGGTCCTGCATGGTTGAGGGCCCGCAGATCGGGCGATTTTCACACAAGGTGGAGAAGGAGCTGAAGACTAAGCTCCGTCCCATGTTCCTGGGTCCCTACAAGGTCCTCACCAAGTTCGACGATGTCATGTTCCAGGTGGACATCCCAGTGTCATGGAACCTCACGTCCAACCGTTTCCACCGTGACCAGCTCAAGTTGTATCACCAGAACACCATCCAGGGCAGGGTCAATCCCCCAGCCCCGCTGGAGTTCAATCCGGACACGGGGGAACCGAGGAGGACGAGGTGGCAGCGATCGTGGGACACCGGGATGTCAGACGGGGACGAGGGGTCCAGCGACAATACCGGGTGCGATGGCGATTCGCACAGCATGAGTCTGAGGACTCCTGGCGCACCGCTACTAAGTTAGCCGGGTGCGCCCGCTTACTAGAAGCATTATTATAAGAAGACGCACCAGTTGCGTTAGCAGGCCACATTCGGTAGGGTGTAGGGTGAGAGTGGTGCGTGAGCTGGGTACCAGGTACACGCCGACTAATGCCCTGGCATCTTGTGTGTGGGCTGTGCAGGGGGACGCCGCGGAGGCGCTTCCCATGGGCCAGACTTCCGCGGAGGCTGCCGACGCAGAAATCTGGGAAGCAGACGGGGAGTCCAGCGATGAAGATCTGGTTGCCATGGACATACCCGACCAACCTGAGGCCCCACAATCAGAAGCAGGGGCGAGGACGCAGGTAGCTCGCGGAGAGCCTGCAGTAAGTGCAGTTCGAGGGGGTGCGCCAGGGGCCGGGGGCTCGGGAGGTGGTGGCGGGCAGACGGGGCCTTCATCTGGCCGCGAGCGCCGGCAAGAAACCTCGTCCAGACCCGGAGCACCGGACACGCGTACGTTGCAGCTAGTGAAGGAGCTGCACGATCGGGAGACGTTTAATCCCCGAGTGTTCTTGCGCGACTATGGTCGGGAGGGTGAAGCCTTGTTGGAACGACGACGTCGGCGCCGTAACCGGATGCCTTCGGAACTCCGCGCTGATTCCATTATGGCGCGGGTCGGCCCTGTGCAGATGGATACTTTTCGAGGGTTCGTGCGGCGCAACGTGGGGTTCAAGATCGAGACCCGCACCGCAGCGCGCGACGGCGTGGTGGTCGGCACAGATTGGGAAACCCATGAGCGGGAGTGCTCCTGTCACGCGTGCATGAACACGCTGGAAGCGGGTCTGGCATTCCCACGGCTTTTGCTCCTCCTAATTCCGCCCGCAGTACGGAAACTGCTGGATCGCTACTTTCCCCGGTATCTTCCGCTGGAGGGGGCGATACGGGGCGAAAAATGTCTGCGTGAGGGGCAGTATTCGTTACGGCAGGCTCTGGATCGCATCGTGGCCATGGATGATGAGGACCAGGACTATGGGAGTGAGGGGTATGTGTTACGCCGCGGGTATCTACCACTACCTCTACCTCTAGCTGGCCTGATGCTACCTAAACTAGTCAAGCCTCCTCTAGTCAAACCTCGATCTAGCGAAAGACGAACGAGACGATCCAGATCTCAATGCATTAACGTAAGTGTTGCTATAATACGCCATAAGCCATTTACACAACCCGTTTATTCCAGGAATAGAGGAAGGAAACACAACTACACTGCCGTGACCCAAGCCTATATGTGTTAATTCATTTAACACACGCCGAGTGCACACACGAGGGGTAGAACGTGCATAAATGGTCACCAACGGTCCAACACGCTCGGGCCGACATGGCCCTCGCCTACAGATGCACGCTGGTCCACTACATCTACAGATGCACGCTGGTCCACTACATTCTACCAAAGGATCAGGACCACTAGTAAAGTACGCGGCGCGGCGCCCCAAAGGCACCCAATGTACCACGGTACTGTTACGAGGACAATAGTGTCCCGGTAGGAGCTACACGTAAACCTAGGGACAACCGAGGCAAAAGACCTAATTTACGTCCGTAACTACAACGAATTGTTACGCGACGTAACACCTCCCCCCCACAAAGGTAGGGAGCCCTCTCCCTACGCACAGGGAGGAAACAAGGGTAGGAAACCTAATGCACCCAGCACACACCAACACAATCGGCAGGCCATCCAAGATACAAAGCACCAATAGTTCACACGGTCTCCACCACCACGCCGGGAGGTGTAGGGTTAGCCAGCACCAAGCCTGGTGGTAGGTTCCCCTAACTGCCTGGAACAAAGTCCTTGCCGGGGGGAACGGCACTGGGCAGGACACACAGAGTAAACAAATCAGCACCAAGGACCAAGAACGACCAGTCAACTGGCCAGAACGTGAGGGCGACTCTATATACCGGAGGGACAACACCCTCAGGTCGGGCCTAAGGCCCTCTATCTAATGGCCATCCGTCTGGTAGGTACCACGGGAGGCCAGCAGGACATCCAGGTACGCCTGGTAGTGAGACACATCCTCAGCATTGTCGTGCCTATCTACAGTGAGGAAAACATCGGCCCACACGCCGTCAGGAAAAAGACCCAGGAAGGCCCAGTAATACCTATGCTGCGTAAGAACGACCTGGCCCCGGGCCCAGTCCAGGAAACCACAGGCAAAGAGGCGTAGGAAAGGCTCTACCGCGATCAGGCAGAGAGCCCGCAGGAGCAGGCGATGGTACCGGATCCGAGGGCGCATACCCGTCGGGAAAAACAGATCTACCAGGGGCTCCACGTTGGACGGCCACAACCGGATATGCCGAATCTCACGGGAGCGCCACCGACGGGCACACTGTCGCGACCCGAACGTCTCGAGGTAGTCGCTAGCCCGGGGAGGAGGATGACCCCGAGAGTCCAAACCCTGGCCCGGGATGGGCGCTGGACGACGGGCATCCCACTCTAGGATGGGCTGAAGGACCGTGCTGTACGTGGCACCCGGCACCGCAGGAAACTCTACCGTAAGGGCATCTGAGGCCATAATGCCCAGAGGCGGAGGGTAAGCCCACTGGAACCCGCCGTAGGTGTCCAAGTCATTGTGGCGCCTAGCCCAGCGATACAGGACGCGCCGAACCAGGATCTCACCCTGGAACACCGGATCAGCTAAAATAACCATGTCGAAAGGAGGCCGATCAGTCTCAACTGGTAGGCCACGGTCCCGCGGCGCCCGACACACCTGGAGAAACCGTAGGACATGGGCGAAATGGCAAGCTCGGCGGAGGCGCGCGGCAGGTCACACTGGCGGCAGGCGAGCGCAGACATACCATACCCAAAGACAGGCGTGTCGCGCGACTCCGGAGTCGCATGCACCACAGAAGGGGCCCGATCCCGATCGCCCTCTGACAACTCCCGAAGGGAATCGGCAGCGCGGGTGGCGCGCGGGTCAGAGCCACTGGACCGAACAACCGCAGCCAAAGACCGCGGGGCCGAAGGGACAGGGGCCGACGAAGGGGTAGGAACCGGCACAGACGCAGACGGCGCCGGTACAACAGGGGGCCGCGTCGGACCCGATGCCGCAGGGGGTCGCGACGGACCCGCCTCCGCAACTGGCGCGCCGGTCTCTGGGGGCGGAGCACCACCAGGCCACATGTTGAAAATAGGGCCCGTGGGGACAGGCAATCCGGCATACGACTGGTTACCGTCCAAGCTCCAGTCAGGCACCGGGATCCTCTGCGGAGGACCGCCCTCCCAAAGCCTGGGAAGACCGCCCGGGTCGCTGAAGAAACCCCGCGAGGGCGGCGCTGACGTGGTGGGCGGCTCGGACGCGGCGGCGACGGGCGCGGCCGCTGGGACGGTGGACTCGCGCCGAGGCGCAGGTACGTCAGTAGCAGGCGCAGAGGTAGCCGAAGGCGTAGGAGCCGCAGCAACAGAGGGAGCCGCAGCCGCCGAGGGCTCGCGCGGCACAGACGGACCCGTAGACGTCGAGGCGACCGAAGGGGAAGGGGGCACAGCTGCGGCAGACACCCCACCTGGCGTGGCTGGAGCGTGCGCCTGGGCCGCCATGAAGGCCCCGAAGGCCGCCGTCAGGGACTGGATCTGCGCCTGCATCGCAGAAACTGTCGCCGAAAGAGGATCAGGCTCACGACCAGAGCCCAAAGGGGTAGGCTCCACCGATGCGCACAGGACCGACCTCGGTGAAGACGGGACAGGGGAAGGCGCCGACACTGAAGAGGAGGACGCCGCAGGGGAGGCCGAATACTCAGGAGAATACTGTGCCTCTACCGGCGCGTCCGTAGGAGTAGGGTCGCCCAATCCTACGCCCGCTGTCTGGTCTGCTATCTCCATGAACTCTACTGCCCGTAGAAGGTCGCAGGGGTTCTCATCTATTTCCGCATCACCCTCGGCCGGAAGCCAGGGGAACACATCCCGTAGGCAGGAGCGGCCCACAGGGGTAGAAAGGTAGGAAAACACCCTGGGGCACTGGAGAACCGCAGCTATCTGTCCCAAGGCTGGACAGCTGGAGCCACATTCTAGCAAACAGTGCCGGCATCGTCGAACCCGTGCAAAACAAGCTGGTGCGGTTCAGCAGGGGAGGGACCGTACCACGTGACCCCGAAGAGAGCCGCCCTGACTAAACCCGCATGCTGGGCCTGGAGGGCCGGCTGCACGACGCCACCCGGAAACTGGACCGTGACACCCAACGGCCCGGAAGGGCCTCGAAGTACAGCTCAGGGTCCGGTAGGGGCAGGGACGGCAGCGGGCTCTCAGCCGGAGGGGTAGGCTCTGACATGACGGCTGCGGAGGGGAGGGGACAACCAACCACCCGTCGACAGCAGACATAACATAAGAGAGGAGAAGGCCTACAACTAGAGCTTGTGCAGGGTTTTATATTCCTGCAGCAGGCGACTACACCCATCTAGCTCACTCTCCGTATACCAGACCTTATCTACTTCACTACGAGCATACATCCACTTCACTTTATACTGACGCTGGGTACCGCGGCCCTTTTTGATATCTCTATGGGCCACGATGCTTTCTACTTCGTCTTCTACTTCCCCAGTGTCAGGGTTATGCTCTAAAGGGGCAGGCGCTAGCTCTCTACCAGCGAACGTACTAGGGTGGTACAGTTTCAGCTGGCTCCTATGGAAGGTGTTTGAATGTGTCTGCCAAGAGGTAGGGATATCGACTTTATATAGAAATTTCCTACTCTAGACAAACATGGAAGGGTCCTAAGAAGGCGGGCCTAAGTTTGACCTTAAGTTCTGCTTCAAACTTATGAGCAAAACGGCCAACACGGGGGCCTTCTACTAATACTAGATCTCCTATTTCTATCTCAGGTGCTCTTCTATCTAAGGAGGCACGCAACCTAGCAAGGTACTTAGACTGAGCTTTTTGGTACCCTGAGATCGCGTGGTCATGAGCAGTTTTCATTCTATCTAGTAAGGACTGTACACCTTCTACAGTATCTCGGGACACATCATCCTTGTCCCGTAGAGGACTAGCTAAGAGAGAGGTAGGGGTAAGAGGCTGTCTACCAGTATCTAGGAAGAAGGGCGTATATCCATGCGCAGCTGGGGCAATTGTTGAGGGAGAACTCTACCAAACATAAATAATCCTCCCAATCACTTCCCGAGCCATTAACATAGTGCCTAAGCGCTTCTTCCACTACCCTATTAAGACGCTCTACTAAATGAGAGGAGGAGGAGTGGTAGGCAGTACCGTAGGTAACCTTGGTACCGATGGCAGCGAAAAACTGCTGCCAAAAATCTGAGGTAAATAACTTATCCTTATCACTAATAAACTGCCTACTCAAACCATGATATCTGTATACATTATTGAGGTATAGGCGTGCGCAATCACGTGCTGTGAGTTCTAAAGGACACGGCACGAGATGGCACATACGAGTAAAACGATCTATGAACACAAGGATCTGGGCATTGCCCCTATCATTCTTTCTAAAAGGTCCTACAAAATCCATCATGATAGAATCCCACGGCATGATGGGGTCAGGCAAGGTCCTAGGTTCTGCTATCTGTCCTACGTTATTGGGTTTCATCTCCTGGCAAGATTGACAAGTTCTAACATACTCATCTACATCCTTATAAAGGGAAGGCCAGTAATAAGAGCGGGCTACTAGGTCCCGTACCCGTTTACCACCCTGATGAGCAGCTAAGTCATGCAACTCAAAGAGCAAGGAGGAGCGACAGATAGGAGGGACATACAGGCGCCATTGAGGGGGAGAATCTGCTATCTGCACATATAAAAACCCACCTACAAATTTACAAGGGTGCTTGCCTAATTGTTGGGGATGTGCAGCAATGGCAGCTAATGCTTCCGGCTCAGTGGCCGTAAATCTACTAATAAGACGTTCAAGATCAGAGGTAGGCATCGCTACAGAGGTATCCAGAACAGGTTTAAAGAGATCTCCTACCGCCTTGCCAAAGAGAAGGGGAGGTCCTAGAGGGACTATGTTTTCATAAGACTTTCCTGACCTAGTCGCTATATGGCTAAGCGGTATAGAAATTTTATTTTTCCCCTCCCCCCCACCGAGGCCACGGGAAGGGCCTCACACGGGAGAGAGAGTCCTACGTGAGAAAGGAGATCAGGCATGCGAACAGCTGTATGAAAGAGGTAGGCATAGGATTCATCATCAGGTAGTTCACCATAAGGGGTTACACCCATAGTAGTAGGAACTAGAGTAGTATTGAGAACATCAAGGTCCTCGAAAAAGGAGTAATCTGCACGACGAGAGAGTGCATCTGGTACTATGTTATCTACACCCTTAACATACTGAAGTTTAAAAGGGGAAAACTGTGCTAAAAATTCCATCCAGCGCGCTTGCCGAGGGGTAAGGTTGGGTTGGGAGAGAAGATGGGTAAGGGGACGGTGATCCGTTTGGATAACTAACCTATAAGGATCTAGCTCACAGGGTTCATTCAGGCAGACATCAAATTGAGCACCTTTAAGAAAGTGCTGCCACGCGTGGCAACAATACACCACCGCTAAGAGTTCCTGCTGGTGTACGGGATAGTTACGCTCCGCAGGGAGCATTGTCCTAGAGATATACTCAATTGGCTGTAAGCCCTGACCCTGATCCTGGAGAAGGACGCCCCCTATAGCTACCTTACTAGCATCTGTAGCTACCACAAAGGGTTTAGTAGTATCCGGTAGGATGAGTACAGGAGGGGAAAGGAGTAGGGATTTTAGACACTGAAAAGCCGACTGACATTCACTACTCCAAACAAAGGGGATATCCTTCTTTAATAAATGATTAATAGGGGCTGCTATAGTTGCGAAACGCGGGATAAAACGCCTATAGTAAGAAGCAATTCCTAGAAAACTACGTACACCTTTAACGTCGGTAGGAGTAGGCCATTCCTGAATTGACTTAGTTTTATCCGGGTCGGTAGCGACCCCGGCATCTGACAGAACGTGCCCTAAAAATGGGACACTCCTACCCGAACGAACTTTAGCACGGCGCGCCCACAAAGAATTTTCAGCCATTATTTCTAATACTTTCTTTAAATCACGTAGGTGCGTTTCAAAATCAGGAGAGTAAATAAGAATATCATCTAAGTAAGCTTGAGCACAAGAACGGTCATGCTCAGATAAAGAAACAGAGGAGAAGGAAGGATCCTTTAAATCAGAGGACACCTGAGGAAGGTGAGAATTTCCCATAACAGGTCTAAGCACTTCATTCATTAACATTTGAAAAGAGGCAGGCGAGTTACAGAGTCCCATAGCCGCTACTCTAAACTGGTAATGACCAAAAGGGGTAGCAAAGGCGGTTTTATGGCAATCCTCAGGAGCTATCCGCAACTGCCAAAAACCATCCGCACAATCCAGTACTGTGAAACAAGTGGAACCTTTAACCTTATTAAATATATCATCAATACGAGGTAGAGGGTATTTAGACTTCACAGTAATATCATTCAACTTCCTATAATCAGTAACTAGGCGAAACTTGCCATTTGGCTTAGGAACTAACAGGACACCAGCTGAGTAGGGAGAGTTACTAGGCTCTATCAATCCTGCTTCTAATAGTGACACTAAAATCTGTTTTAGTTCCTTTAACTCGGTAGGGCCCATTCTATACATCGGAGAGTGCGTAGGAACTGCACCGTCCTTGATAACTACACGGTGTAAAACAGAACGAGGAGGAGGATAAGAAGGAGTCTTTTCTTCAAAAACTTTTGAGGAATCTATCACAGCCATGTATCTTACTATTTCATTTTCAGTAAATCCCACTCCTATTGTATCCACTGTGTTTATATCTATATCCACACTATTATTAGTGATAGGTATCTCCTGTACTTCTAACTGAAGGAACATACATAATAAATATCCATATTCCTTTATTCAGAACGCAACTCATCATTGGACATTAATACTTCAGGTATAGGTCTTACAGGAGGATCAACAGGTGTAGGAGGAGTAATATCTACCAAGGATAAATTTTCCAATCTATAATGACGTTCCGGTACCCAGTAAGAGCTATCTGGAAACCAAATGACCATGGTATCATAATTAATAGTAATCTTATTATCCTGGTGCCAATCTAATCCTAGTAATACATCAGCGGTAGTGATAGGGCCTATAGTGGCCGTCAGGTTGACAGTACGTCCTTGTATGACCAGGGGAAGGGACACCGTACCCGGGGAATGACTGGTGCGACCATCAGCATAATGAACAGTGACAGGTTTGGTGTGAGGGGTAGGGACTAGTCCTAAACGCCTAACTAGGGCCTCGCTCACAAAGGAGCTAGCCGCACCGCTATCTACCAACACAGAGACATTCAAGAGTTCATCAGCATGCAAGAAAGGGTCTACAACAGTGTGGGGAACGGTTAAACCACCATTCAAGAACATAAGAGGACGCACACGTAGTGGTAGGGAAGATTCAGCTCCTACAGAGGTTATAAAAACAGGCAGGCAAAAATTTTTATCTGGGGTACTATCTAAGGACCTGTCCAGGTTACCCCCGGCTGACAGGCCTACTGTTCCCCCTCCCCCCCCAAATCCATAGGAACTAACCCCGAAGAAGACCCTGGCGAAAAAGCCACTGCTGGAGGGTCACGAGGGAGCGAAGAGGGTGCGGGAGCCTGATTATCATAGGGGAACCCTGGGGGTCCTGCCTGCACAGCATTCAGCCTACTAGGGGTAGCTGAGGGAATGCGTCCTGAAGTAGGACGAATAGGAGCACGCTGAGGGGTACGAGGAGGGCGAGCGTCGGGATGAGGGGGAGCACCCGAAAGGAACTTGGGGCACTCACGTTTAAGATGACCTACTTCCTTACAATGATAGCATGTGATATGAGAGACATCAAGGCTGAAAGATCAGCAACGCAGATATCTAATTCTTCTACATAGGAGTTCTCCTCCTCAGGGGTAAGGATAATATTATTAATACGGGAACGGGTAGGGAGAGAAGGAGTGGTGAAGAAATCTGCTACTCGCAAGAGATGCTGGCGCACATGCTTGAGGGGCAGATCAGTAAAACGGTAGGCAGAGAACTGGCGCTTGACTTCACGTAATAAAGGTCTACTGAGGCCTTGGAGGAAGCGAGCACGTACTTCTGCACCCGACAAATCCCTAATTCGTACCATCTGAGCATCAAACTCTTTCATATACTCCTTAAATGATTTAGTACCCTGCTGCAAGGTACCAAAGGCTAATCTATCCTGCCAATCTGAATCAGGAGGGACTAAATGGTTCTCTAAACGCTTAAACAATTCTGCTACAGAGTTAGGGTAGGCATGAGAGGCCAAAGACTCACACTGAATGAGGTTAGCAAGCTCAGGAGTAATGCAGGTTGTAAGATAGTGAGGAACTAATACAGCATCAGAGAGACGCCATCTATTATGATTCTGCCACGACTCTGTGTTCTGGGTAAGCAACATAATAAAGGTGAAAAACTGTTGAGGGGTAGACTTGACATCCAGCTTGGGAAGGTTAGCAAAGAGGGGAAGAGCAGGGGGCTTAGGGGGATTAGAAGAGTCAGTTTTTCCCATAGGGCCACTATCTTCCACTGCTACATAAGCGGGATAGAAGGAAGGAAGAGGAAAAGTCTTGGGTAGGGGTCTAGAAGGGGCCACCGTTTCAGGCTGGTGCCCATAGGAGAAGGGGACAGTATATTGCTCACGAAGAGAGGAGTAGGCAAAATGATCATAATTTCTATCATCTAGGGCATGGTGCTGAAATCACTATTAACTTCTAAATCAGCCACACGGGTAGGGACCTGGGCTGCCTCATAGGCCGTCTCAGGGTAGGACCAGGAAGCAGGTGGGTAAAAGGGAACTGCACTAGGGCGCCCAGAAGGGCCGACAGGGGCAGAGGCACGACCCGTGTTAAAAGCAGGCATGGAAGGCACAGGGTGGGAAGGAGGCCTAGCAACATTGTTAGTTAGTGAGGACCTGCTGGGGGTTGAGCCAAGGTTGCAGGAGGGGCAGGGGCCTGGTTCAGGTAAGGGAAGGGTCATCACTAAATCTGACATGCATACGTTGTTCATAGGTAGGAGGGGTAAGTGAGGGACGACGGCGACCACCAGTAACAGGAGAAGGAGGTGAGGTACGAAGATTACCTTGAGGAGTGAGATGGTGCACCGTTTCAAGTGAGTCCCGTCGGTTACCACGATTGTTGTTATGGTTGTTAGTATTATTATTATTATTACTCATAGTAGGAGTGTTGGTGGGTATAGGCGACATATTACCACCCACTGGATCCATTTTTAATTAAGTAAATGATTAGGAATCTAACTGAAAGCAACAAGGAAAAGGACAAGGCCTAATTTAAGGCAAGGTAAGAAAAGAAAAAGCTTTTAGTGTCCTAAAGAAGGAAACAATTTAAATCAATCCTTTTTAGCAACAGTAATGGATAGGGAACCGAACTCTAAGGTGAGAGGCGTATCTAAGCTAGATGAGGATGCAGCCCGTTTAGGGGGAGACGAAGGAGGAGATGGAGGTGGTGTAACAAAAACAAGACTATCTACTGCAGGACGAGCATGAGGAGAAGGACGAGAATGGAGACCCAAATCTGATTCACTATGCTTTAAGAGGTAGGTCTGAGCTTCTTCAAAGGACATAAACTTCTTATATTTGGAGACGTTATAAGCACGTGACTGAACGAACTTCCTAGCATCGGCCCACGATAAGAAAATAGATGCCCATTGAGGGGTAATAACAACGTAATACTTTGCTAAACTATTATTACTAGTCGAATGAGAAGGAGCAGGAAAAGGACGTCGCTGGCTCATGTTAACGCACCTGGTAGGTCTTGAGTAGTCAAATAAGGAGAACGAGGGAAGGCGACTTATCTCGGGTGTCTGAAACCGAACCAGATTGACGACGCACGCAGGGACGAGGTTTCCAGCGCCAGGTGGTCGTAAGTATCCGGTTTCAAGAATTCTGCGTCTGGCGATGGGTCGTCTAAATACAACGCAGGCAAGAATGCAGAAAAGTGTAATCTACGAGACGCTAGTCGTCTCTCTAACGTAGAACCAAAACCACCTATCTACGACAGTAGGCCACATGTCTCAGAAAACAAAACGAGGAAAAGGAAAAGGAACTAGCTACGTGAGGATTCCGCTTCGAGCAGGTCTAACTTCTAGGCAGGGCGTGTCCCGAATCGGGCAGCACTACCCCCCCAGCTTGCAGGCGACCCGCCCATTACCTGTCAAGTAGGTGTCGTCTTCATTTTCCCGGACGCGGAAGGGTTGATTCAATGACGTATGTTGCAGGGGATCGTCGTCTGGTTCTCTACCTAAAATTCCTCCGAGTCCATTGTTACGCCGCGGGTATCTACCACTACCTCTACCTCTACCTGGCCTGATGCTACCTAAACTAGTCAAGCCTCCTCTAGTTAAACCCTAGCGAAAGACGAACGAGACGATCCAGATCTCAATGCATTAACGTAAGTGTTGCTATAATACGCCATAAGCCATTTACACAACCCGTTTATTCCAGGAATAGAGGAAGGAAACACAACTACACTGCAGTGACCCAAGCCTACATGTGTCAATTCATTTAACACACGCCGAGTGCACACACGAGGGGTAGAACGTGCATAAATGGTCACCAACGGTCCAACACGCTCGGGCCGACATGGCCCGGCCTCGCCTACAGATGCACGCTGGTCCACTACATCTACAGATGCACGCTGGTCCACTACATTCTACCAAAGGATCAGGACCACTAGTAAAGTACGCGGCGCGGCGCCGGCCAAAGGCACCCAATATACCACGGTACTGTTACGAGGACAATAGTGTCCCGGTAGGAGCTACACGTAAACCTAGGGACAACCGAGGCAAAAGACCTAATTTACGTCCGTAACTACAACGAATTGTTACGCGACGTAACAGTATGACTCCGATTCCGACGACCACCCCCCACGTCCTCTCCCTCGTTCCCCTCCGCGGGATCCGCCCTCTCGGGGCTCCCAGGAGGGCGGCGCAGGACCCCGTCCTGTGCCGCGTTATGAGGCGCCACCGCCGGCGACGGGCTGGGGGCGACCTCCCGGGCGTGAGACGCGGAGTCTTCCGAGGGCTACCGGATGGGGTGGGGGCAGTCAACCCGCCTCTCGACGTGCTCCGGAGCGTCGGACCTGCACGTCGTCGCTCGCCATCGCCGCCCTCGCGCTCGCGTTCCCGTTCAGACTCAGGGACCGAGGTACGAACCGCTCGCCGAGCGTCATCACCACCTCGGCGCCCGGATGCCCGTCACTGGGAGCGCACGTGGGGGTCCGTGCTGGAGTTGGAGCGAGAGCGTCAGCGACCGCGATCGGATACGACGGAGACCGCTGCGGCCAGGACAGAACAGCCGGCCGGGGGGGGGTCCTCTGGTGTGGTCCCCGCGGGGCACTCCGCCAGATGTGGGCCACGGGGAGTCTACCTTCCATGTCTCCCTGGAGCCTCGTTCCCAATCGGAAGCGGATCCACCGGAGCCTACCTTCCATTTTTCCCTGGAGCCTCGTTCCCGGTCGGAAGTGGTTCCACCGGAGCCTAATTTCCTGGTCTCCTTGGAGCCACGTCCCCGGCCTGCCCAAGCCGGATCGTCGACGTCACGTCCCGCGGAGGGACCCAGCAGACCCACCACGTCGGATCGACCCTCGCACCGTCGATCCCGCGGAGGGACCGTGCCTACATACCATACGGATTGCCGCGGAAGGTCCCAGCGTGACGGGCATCATGGTGCCAGCGGAGCCCGTGGTAACCATTGAGGCGCTCGTGGCAGCGGTGCAATCAGGGCAGGGTCTGATACAGCGTATGTTGGACCAGCTCGGGCGCCAGGGCGATCAGTCCGCCGCCACCTCCGTGGGCTATGATGCAGCTTCCAGGGCTCCGGGGTCAGTTCCCACGAGGAGTGGTCAATGGGGGATTTCATACGGGCGGTTCCGGGAAGGGCAGTAAGGCATGGTGGGCCGGGGCCTCGTACGGAGAAGTTGTGTGTGGTGCTCGAGGGACCTCTGTCTCTCTCGGTCCCTCCTGGCATGCATCTGCCCGCTCCTTTGGTGTTTCAAGCGGGTCCCTGGTGCGCGGTAGACCGCGGTGCCTACTGGGAACAACTAGGAATCACCTTCTTCCCACAGGCTCCACTGCCCCTACCGCAACCCGACGATCTTCGTTTTCCCCAGGTGGTGGGGCACACTGTGCGGTTCGCAGTTCCGAAGATTGGTGGGACTGGAGATATCAGGTGGATGGAGTGGGGCACGTGGTGACGCCGCCAAAGGTGGCCCCAACGGAAGGGCGTGTCTTCCTGGAACGAGTGGTGCCTGATATTGCAGGGGCTCCGAGGGTGACTATCATTGATGATCACGTGCGCACCGAGGTTTTTATGATGGGGGTGCAGTTTGTTCGCGAGCACCGCTGTGGGGTGGTGGATCGGTCGGCGCTGACTCTTCTATTTACCCACCCCCAGTACCTTGCTGGGTTCCTGTCCATGTGGCCCCGGGGTACGTGGGTGGAGCTATCCAGGATGGGTCGGCATAAGATGTCTCCCTATCAGATGGCCTTCGAGTGGGATTTATGTGCGAACCCCGGGGTGATGATCCGTCAAATGACCCCCGTGGGGCCACGGGCTCTCCTTGAGGCCCAGCAGCAGCGGGGGCCCACCCATTACAATTCGTTCAAGTGGCCCGCCGGAGCGGCTGTACAATTTTTCCCAGTGAGCGCGCTGCCAAGTGTACTTGTGGGCAAATTTTTAGGTGCCCCGTCACTTCGAGGTACTAAAAATTAGGCTACGGTACGAATTCAGCGAATTTCAGCGAATTTTCAGTCGAACCAAAGGAAGTGACGCCAACTACCAAAAAGTTTCCGTTACGAATTTTCAGCCCAACACTCGCGCAAAATGAAGTGACGGCAACTACCAAAAAGTTTCCGTTACGAATTTTCACTCCCACACGTTTGCACAAAAGGAAGTGACGGCAACTACCAAAAAGTTTCCGTTACGAATTTTCAGTCCCACACTTCGCGCAAATTTTAGTA
>RPFO01001803.1:27500-35000 GCA_009746045.1 Mesostigma viride | reverse complement strand
GACTCGGCCCGTCAGGCCCGGCTACACCGGACCTGGCGGGTCGAGCTAGCACCTAGGAACAGTCTGGCACTAACCGCACATCGGTCCACATGACACCTCAGTACCGTACACCCTGCCGTACTGTACTGAGGTGTCCCGCTCAGCCGCGGTAGGCAATACGCGGCGCGCAGGCCGGAAATCCGTGTGTCAGCCTAAGCATCTCATCTAACTCCCATTATGTTTTCCTTTCAGGTTGAAGGCTAGCGACTTCAAGCCTGACCCTGCCCAGCTAGGAGACTGACTCCAAGCTGACTGAGGTGCTGAGCAACTGACACCCATACTGCAACATCTGGACTGAAAAAGATGGGCCCCAGAACTCGTGCAATACTTGTGATGGCATCACGTTTAGCTCAACATGCCCGGGGAGTTCCTCCTCCTCGCGAGCTCACAAGGGAGATAGCTATGCCTGTCTGCCTATCCAGGGAGTGCATCACCAGCCAAGAAGCCATTGTAAAAATGCCAAGGTAACCGTTTAAGAGGTTCCATGTTGTTCCATCATCATCGCCCACTCAGAGAAAAATACCCAGCCAGGCTGGGTCAACTGAGCTCAGGTTACCTGCAACCTGAGGAGTGACAGTGGACAGGTTTATTGCACCCTGCACTGTCCATGTTGTACCTGCACAACATGTGAGGACCAGCCACCCCTGCCCTGCACAGAGGGGGCTGAAGTCCGAGTGACAGGTGACAGGACTATGACATCCTGGACCTGGCCACATTGCACCTGCACAACGTGGGAGACCAGCCACCCCTGCCCTGCACATGGGTGACTGAAGTCCTGGTGACAGGTGACAGGAATATTTCATCCTGCACCTGTGCTGAGCACGTTGTACTAGACAACATGACAGCACCCATGCCTTACTGCCACTGAACAGTAAGGCCAGGTGGCCCAGGATATCCACAGTGAACTGGGGTCCTGGGTAACCACCTGTCAAGGGAGCTTTGACCCTCCACTTGAATGGGGGCACCTGAGCCACTGAGCTCAAGGCCATTCCACCAAGGCATACGCCCTAGGGAATAAAGGTGTGAGATACATCCCATGCCCACCTATGAAGGTGTGCATAACGAAATTCCATGGTGTTGAGAAAATCAAAACAGATTTTATTGGGCATAGGGCACGCAGATGTATGAAAACAGACTCCAACCAACCCCCCTGCTGGAAGCCACAACCTACCCCTTGGACCTGCCCAAGGGGTACTGGGTGACCTAGGCGGCCCTGGTGAACAGGACCCTGCTAGGCGTCCCCCCTATGGGGCAGGGTTGCCTGCTTGCCATAGGGGTTCATCAAGTGGTACAACAGCTGATATTGTTCAGCTGCCTGCTGAGGCACTTTAGTGAGTGCATCAGCAGCGTTGTGTTTGTCCTCCACGTGACGGGTGGACTCCCAGTAGGTGGACTCCTGTTTCAGGACCACCCAGTCAAGATCAGTGTGGACAGCATAGGGGTTAGCAAGGAAACTGAGGACTGACTGACTGTCAGTGAGCAAGTGTGCCACCACCCCAGCATTGCTGCCTGCTTGCATCTGCAACCAAACCAGCACATGATTCAAGTACCTGGCATGAAGCACTGCTGACACCACTGCCCTGCACTCAGCAGCATTGCTGCTGACAGCCTTGCGTCTATGCAACCGGCTGTACCATGAAATGAGAGACAAGGGTGCATCATCATTCTGCACAAAATACAAGCCTGACTCCCTTGCCTGCAACTTGGTAATCTGCCTGGACTCCATGGAACTATCCATCATAGCTTGGATGTGAATGGTTTTGTGGAGATCCAAGGAGTGCAAGATAAGGGGAGGGCCCTCCTGGAGAGTTTTGGTGATGGCTTTGTGACCTACTTGCATCAAGACATCATCATCAACTCTGCTAACCACAGCCAGGTGAGGTGCACACGTTGAGCACAACCACCCCAGCTTGCCTCTAATGGTAGGACAGGCTCCAGGTTTGATTTTTGTTTGCAAAACCTCCAAGCAGCTGTGCATGTAATCATTGGGAGAGTAGAGTGCACACACCCACTGGTTTTGATGCTGCTGGAGTTGTAACATTGTGCCACAAAATTTTATGGCAGTGGTGCCCAGCTCTACTTGCTTGCCAATCTCAAAATGCTGTGACACTTGTTGAATAAAATCATCCACAGCACGCCTTGGCCCAGCAATCAGCTGATCATCCCCATGCCACACAAAGGTGAGAATGCCATGAGGGTGTGGGACCACAAAGAAGCAAGGGTCTATGTCATCATATCTAGCCCCTAACTTTTCAAACACAGCCTGAGCTGACATCCTGAAAATGCGAGGAGCTGATTGCAGCCCTTCAACACCTATGTTAGCTTTCAGGTACTGCTGAGGGATGTGTTTTGCCCAAACTCTGGGAGTGGAGACTACGTACACCTGACCATGCCACACTTGTTGTGCTATCTCAGGTGAGCCTTTCAGGAAAGCCCTTTTAATGTCTGTAGCCTTACAGATATAGTCATCCCCATCATTGAGATGACCCACAAAGACAGACAGCAAGATTTTTAGGGATGTTTGCTGAATGCCTGGCGTGTACAACTCTGCCTCTGTCAGATCAGTGGTGCCCTTGAACTCTGTCACACAAGGTCTAGCATGAAAGATGACTGACCCATCTGCTGCTGGCTTATGTTTACACACAAACTTCAGGCGCAAGTGCTTGCACCCTGCAGGCTTTTTGTCAATAGGTGTGACAGGGGAGTATGAGAAGGACTAAGAGGATCTGGCACTACCCATTCTTCCCTGGCCTTGTTAAAGGCCTCCACCCATTTTAGGAATCCTATGTGTGTGCGACAGTCTTGCTCTATCTGTTCATAAGAAAGAGGAGACATTTTAGCCACATCATGCTTGCCCAATCCAAATGAGTTGGGATGAAGTTTTTGGTTGTGAACCAGGTCTGCCACACAGGGTTCTTGCCCTGGGGCATACTTGGGTGTAGCAAATTTTACAGAAGCAATGTTGGTGTTAAGAAGTTTTTCAAGAGAAATTTTGAAATGATTCAGATCAACACCACCCATGTCCTGGATGGATAGTCTATCACTGGATATGAGGACACCAGGGTAACAGAGAAAAGGATCCCCCAACAAAGCATTCCCTTTATAACCTTCCAATACCTGAAAAGGAGTGGGGATACCGAGTATAGTCAACATGACCTGACCTAATACCTTGAGGGATGACTGCCCTGAGAAATCAGCCACATGGTGCCAGGGTGAAGGTTCCAAAGGCAAATGGGGCACAGCCAGGGCACTGATAATGCTGACCTGGGCTTGTGTGTCCACTGCAACCATAAATGGGCTATTGTCATTCTGCCCAACCTTCCCCACCTTAGCTGATCCTGCAGCAGTTTGAGCTTTGGCTCTATGAGCTGCTTGTAAAATGCGAACAGCGTCTGCTAGGCTGCGTTTGGAAGGTGCAGCTAGTGGCTGAGCTATGTTCACACTTGTAGAGGTGATAGGTTGCTGATCACCTGTTTTGCCAATGTGACCCTCTGCTGCAGGGGGCCAATCCTGCAGTGACTGCCTGCAATCATCAAGGGTGACCTGGGTGTCACAGTGGGTGTGGCTCTCACACTCACCAGTGGGTGTTCCAAACAACCACTCACTGGGCAACGCTGGGATGCCAGGCAACTGTACAGGGCTGTCGGCCAACAGCTCTTCCTCCTCTGCCACGTCTGACACAGTTGGAAAATACAATTTCATCCTGTGAGGTGAACACCTGTGAATTTTTCCCGTGTCATTGTGTTTAACTAACACTGTCCTGCCAGTGGTGTTAAACTTTAGGATGGTGGCTGGCCCATGCCAGGTACCCACCTTGCCTAGTCCCGACTCCTTGTAGAATAGGACCTGATCCCCTTCTCTGAAGGTGGGACGTGGATGCTTTGCATCCTTGACAGCTAACCTGCTAGCTGTCTGTGCTCGCTGTGCGTTGTAGAGGGCTAGTACCTCAGGTGGATAAATGCCTGCATGCAATCCATCTGGTGTAATGACCACCCCTTGTGGGGTTTTCATGAGTGGCCTCCTGTTGAGGACTTGGCACAACCTGGTGGACCACAGAGCTCTGTCAGCATAGGACCCACTGTCAGCCAGCAGATTGCCATCTTCTTTGGCTACAAGGGTTTTAATGGACCTGATGGCCCTTTCAATAATGCCTTGCCTCTCATGATCTTCTAGCCCAGCCAGATCAATAGCCTCACACCCTGGTTCATTGGCAAGACATGTGAACTGCTGATCCAGTAACAATGCCTCCACAGGGTAGTACCTGGCCTGAGCAATCAAGAGAGCCCTGAGCAACTGTGTCTTGTCCATTCCAGGTAATGGTTCAATGGTTGTGTACCTTGACCATGCATCTTTAAGTGCCAAGTAAGATTGTCCTTTGATATGAAAGACATCTCCTACCACCCTGCCCTTGCTCTTAGGTGGGGTAGCTACATGCCACTTAGGGGGTTTGGGTGCATTGAACTGACAATGCTGGCAGTGGGATCTGACCACCTGGCATGCACGTCTGAGTGCTGCCCCCCCTATTGCTGCTGCCACCACCTCTGCACTCACTTCATGCCCATAAAGGAAATGCAACTGCAAAGCAAGCTCCTGAAAACTGATCTGAGCATCCTCTGCTGGGGACACTCTGCACACCTTGGGAACCATAGATGTGAAGGTTGGTTTAGAGACATAATCTTCTGAAACCAGCTGTAGCACCTTTCCAGAACTGCTCACTGCTCTGACAGTGGGGCATGCAGAAGAAGAAGGTGAAGCAGGCACACTCAAGCCAGCATGAGAGGGAGACTCACACTTCTTGCCGTAAGGAGGCCGCTTGCAGTCCTTGGGGTCACCGTGGGGCGGCCCGTGGCACTTGTGGCACAGGACGTCCAAATGCCCCAGCTCGTCCACGTTCTTGCGGCAGGTGGGCCGCAGGTGGTACTTCATGCCACAGCGGGTGCACCGCTGAGAAGACTTGTCCTCCTTGTCCTGCTTCTTGTTGTTGTTGTTGTTATTGTTGTTGTTGTTGTTGTTGTTGTTGTTGTTGTTGTTGTTGTTACTGTTGTTGTTGTTGTTGCTGGAGCTGCCCCCCTTGGAGGGAGACTGCCCCTTACCCTTGCCCTTGCCCCAGCCCCTGCCCTTGCCCTTGCCCTTGCCCTTGCCCTTGCCCTTGCCCTTAAACATTTGTCCCAGCAGGGACTTGACTTCTGCCATAGTGACAGGTCTCTTGCTCCTGTCTTCCCTCTCCCTATCCTCCTCCTCCCTCTCTTCCCCCCTGACCCTCTTTACAGAGGTGCCCATGGCCCCCTGGCTAAGGGGAGCCAAGGCCAGCTTGATATAATCCAATGCCTCCTTCATGTCCTCCCAGTACTTTGCCATTCCTGTTGCAAGCATGCGTAGGTGTTTTTGTCAAGTTTGAGTTTCTCAAGGAAGGAACGCAGCAAGAACTTGTGATCTAGCTGCTGGACATCAGGACGTGCTTTGATGGCTAGCTCATATTTCTTTGTCTCAGCCACATAGTCCACTGATGTGACCCTGTATTCCTCTACCCACCTGAATGCCCCATAGATGTCCACAGATGAGGGGGTGGAGAGGAGGTCAGTTAGCTCCTTCATGAAAGCCTCCCAAACTGCCCTAGCCTGCGTGTCCTGCCACTTGGGATACCTACGCTGGAAGACAAGAATGAGATTCTGAATCTGAGAAGAGGACTGATGGTAAAATCCCCCTGCATGAGAGATCCAAACCAATTCTTGACATTCAGTTCCTCCCTAGCCAGCTGCAGAGAGAGAAGTGCATGATTCCCCTGCTCCCTAGTATACCCCTCAGGCAGCCCCCTGACATTAATCCTATCCACAGGACGGTTTTCATTGTAAGTGGGCAACCTAGAGGGGGATGCAGGGGGAGAGGGAGAAGATGGTGTTGCTGCTGCAGCATTCACAGGAGAGACCTGCTGAGAGGGAAGTGCTACTTGAGTGAGCTGAGCAGGATGGGCAAACATGGGCTGTGTAGGAGGGTTAGACAACATAGGGGTGGGCTGGTGGGGGTGTGAGTGTGTGTCACTTCCCGCCTCCTGCTGCGGGCCTCCTCCCAATCATGGAAGGTGGGAGAGAGGGACACTTCATCGTCAGTAGGGTTAGTAAGATTGTGATGCAACCAGGTAGGCAGAGTTAGCCACCTACCCGCCCCTCTCAGGATGGCGTTGTGTAGGAGCTCCAGCAAACGCACCAGACGCACCCTGCTGCCCTGCACCCTCCTCCCTGAGAGGAGAGCCTGCAGGGCAGGCAGCAGGTCGTCGCACACCCTGCGTGTGCCCTCTTGGAGGTTGGGCAGGCCCAGGATGTGCGTGATGATTGCACACACCAGGCTGCCCGCCTCCGCGACGTGCATCTGCTGGCTCCTGTCGGCCAGCCCACGGAAGGAGGCTGTGGCTGTCTGTATGGCACGCCACACGGCCTCATCACCAGGGTGATGAAGTCGCGACCTTGCAGGTCGCCCTCCAGCAGTGCTGGTTGCTGCCCAGCTGCGGTGGGACCCTGGGCCCCTCCGGCCCTGCCAGGGACTTGTCCTTGTTGCGACTAGAGGGGGCCTGCCCCCCAGAGCCGCTGGAGGTGCCCGTGACACCCTCCATGGGGGCTGCATCCCCCGCCAGCGCCGGAGGCGCCGGCGTCGCTGCCGGGGTCCCTGCGACCCCGGGCGCTTGTGTCGCCGCCGGGGTCCCTGCGACCCCGGTGGCCTCCTCAGCCACCTGGCCCCCCACGCGGGGCGGGGGAGCCTGCGGCTGAGGTTGGACCCTCTGACCTGCCAGAGGGTCCTGGGTGGCTTCACCACCCATGGGCGTGTTGGGGGCGTCTGCCGCCCCGCGCCCCGTCGCAGGCGGCATCGCAGCCGCCTCACGCCTATCCGGGCCCCAGCCAACTGGCGTGACTTGGGGCCACGCTGGCAACGGAGTCAGCGCGATCTCTGGTCTGGAGACCACGCGCAGCGCCTCTCTCTGGCGCTGCCTGGACGCCCACTGATCAACAGTGCCGGGGTTGTGCCTCGGCCGATTGGCGAAACAGTACAGCCAAACCGCCACCTGAACCAGTGGGAGCTGCATCCTAAGACGCCCCTCGATCAGCGAGTGCACCCGATGAACCTCTATCGCGTGTATCTCCTCATCTGGAAGCAACTGAAAACGTTGAGCATGATCCGGCCGTTCACCGCAATGAACGCCGGGATGTCGTCCTCCCCAAGGGGGAGAAAATGGGGTGGGCGCCCGAACATGACCGGGGGCGGAACATGTTCCCCATACCGGTCAATGTCCATGGTGGCCATCTGTCGGCCCACGGAAAGGTTGCCAGACGTCGCAGGTGTCTGCGACGAAAGCTCAAGCGAAGGCCGAGGCCTCGCAGGCGGCACCTCGCCATCCTCCTCGGAGGAATCACTCCGCTCACGACCCCCGTCACCTGCGACGGGGAACGTCGTGCCCGGGGGACCTGCCCC